>JAKSZT010054233.1:80394-114253 GCA_026826555.1 Tolypeutes matacus | reverse complement strand
TTGAGCCAAAAATCAAGGTTGATCCACTAAAACCCCATAAAAGAAAAAGAGATAGAGCATCTAAGTAAAATACAACCTAACCAGATGCCTAAGCACCAGCAAAAAATTTACAAGACATACTAAGAAAATAGAAGACATGGCCCAAGAAAAGGAATACAGCAGAGTCCCAGAAGTGATGCAGAATTTGAGAGAACTGATCAGTGAGATGAGCACAAATTTCCAAAATCAAATTAATGAGATGAAAGAGAATATAGTTAAAGAGATAAATGACGTCAAGAAGTCATTGAGCGGGAAGCGGCTGTGGCTCAATCAGTAGGGCTCCCGTTTACCATATGGGAGGCCCCGGGTTCGGTTCCTGGGGCCTCCTGGTGGGGGCAGGCCCGCCCGCGTGGCGTGGTTGGCTGACCCAGCGAGCACGGGCAGCAAGGGGGGGATAAATGAATAAATAAATAAAATCTTTAAAAAAAAAAAAAAAAAAGAAGTCATTGAGCAAACACAAAGAATTTGAAATCATGAACAGAAAAGTAACGGAGTTCATGGGAATGAAAGACACAATAGGTGAAGTCAAAAAATACATTTGAGGCATACAACAGCAGACTCGAAATGATAGAAGAAAGAATAAGTGATACCGAAGACAGAGCAGCTAAAATTGAAGAGAGAAAAGAATGGAAAAAATTGAGCAGGGGCTCAGAGAGTTGAATGACAACACTAAACGCAAGAACATACATATCATGGGAGTTCCGGAAGGGGAAGAGAAAGGAAAAGGGGCAGAAAGAGTATCTGAGGAAATAATAGCTGAAAATTTCCCAACTCTCACGAAAGAAATGAACTTACATGTCCAAGAAGCACACCGTACCCCAATGAGAATAAATCCAAATAGACCTACGCCAAGACACATTATTCAGAACGTCAAATGTAAAAGATAAAGAGAAAATTCTCAGAGCAGCAAGAGAGAAGCAAACAATCACGTACAAAGGACGTCCAGTAAGACTTAGGCAGATTTCTCTTCAGAAACCATGGAGGCGAGAAGACAGTGGTATGATACAATTAGGAAACTGAAAGAGAAAAACTGCCAGCCGAGAATTCTTTATCCAGCAAAACTGTCCTTCAAATATGAAGGTGAGTATAAAATATTCACAAAGAAACCGAAACTAAGAGAGTTTGCAAAAAAGAACCCATCTTTGCAGGAAATATTAAAGGAAGCCTTAGAACCTGAAAGAAAAAGACAGGAGAGAGAGGCTTGGAGGAGAGTATACAAGAAAGAAAAGCAGAAAGGATAACCAAAAGAGTAAAAAGAGAGACAAAAACAAGATGACATATGAAAACCAAGGAATAAAATGGAGGAAATAAATAGTGCATTTTCAGTAATATCATTGAATGTGAATGGATTAAATTCCCCAATCAAAAGATACAGGCTGACAGAATGGATAAAAAAACATGAGCCATCCATATGCTGCTTACAAGAAACTCACCTCATACCCAGGGATACAAACTGGCTGAAAGTAAAAGGTTGGAAAAAGATATTCCACACGAACAGTAAACAGAAAAGAGCAGGGGTAGCGATACTAATACCAGACAAAACAGACTTTAAATGCAAAAAAGTGATAAGAGATGCGGAAGGCCATTATATATTAATAAAAGGGAAGATCCTCCAGGAAGATATAACAGTCATAAATATCTACGTACCTAACCAGGGTGCCCCAAAATACATGAGACAAACTCTGGCAAAACTGAAGGGAGAAATAGACATTTCTACAATAATCATTGGAAACTTTAACACCCCTCTCAAATCATTAGATAGAATAACTGGACAGAAGATCAACAAGGAAACAGAGAATCTGAACAATATGATAAACAAGTTAGGCCTAACAGACATATACAGAACACTGCATCCAAACTCAGAGGGTTATACATTCTTCTCAAGTGCCCATGGATCTTTCTCCAGGATAGACCACATGTTAGGTCACAATACAGCTCTCAATAAATATAAAAAGATTGAAATTATACAAAGCACCTTCTCAGATCATAATGGAATGAAACTAGAAATCAATAATAGACATGAAAAAAGTAAATTTGCAAATGTGTGGAGACTGAACAACACACTCCTAAATAATCAGTGGGTCAAAGAAGAAATTGCAAGAGAAATCAGTAAATATATTGAGACAAATGAAAATGAGAACACAACGTATCAAAACTTATAGGATACAGTGAAGGTCGTCTTCAGAGGGAAATTTATAGCCCTAAATGCCTATATTAAAAAACAAGAAAGAGCTAAAGTCGAAGATTTAATTGAACAACTTGAGAAACTAGAAAAAGAACAGCAAACCATTCCCAAAGCAATCAGAAGGAAAGAAATAATAAAGATTAGAGCAGAAATAAATGAAAATGAGAACAGAAAAATAAGAGAGAAAATCAACAAAACCAAAAGCTGGCTCTTTGAGAAGATCAATAAAATTGACAAACCCCTCGCTAGACTAACAAAGAAAAAAAGAGAGAAGATGCAAATAAATACAACCAGAAATGAAAGGGGGGAAATTACAAATGACCTCACAGAAATAAAAAGAATCATAAGAGGATATTATGAGAAACTATATGCCAACAAACTAGACAACCTAGATGAAATGGACAAATTTTTAGAAATGCACAACCAACCTACACTGACACTACAAGAAATACAAGAACTTAACAAACCAATCACAATTAAGGAGATTGAATCCGTCATCAAAAATCTCCCAGCAAAGAAAAGTCCAGGACCAGATGGCTTCACAGGTGAGTTCTACCAAGCATTTCTAAAAGAATTAACACCAATCCTGTTTAAACTCTTCCAAAAAATGGAAGAAGAGGGAAAATTACCCAACACATTTTATGAAGCCAACATCACCCTAATACCAAAGCCAGATAAAGATTCCACAAGAAAAGAAAATTACAGACCAATCTCTCTCATGAACATAGATGCAAAAGTTCTCAACAAAATACTTACAAATCGAATCCAACAGCATATCAAAAGACTTATACATCACGACCAAGTGGGATTTATTCCTGGTATGCAAGGCTGGTTAAACATAAGAAAATCAATCAATGTAATACACCACATTAACAAATTGAAGAAAAAAACACATGATCATCTCAATAGATGCAGAAAAGGCATTTGACAAAATCCAGCATCCTTTTTTGATAAAAATAATTCAAAAGATAGGAATAAAAGGAAAATTCCTCAATATGATAAAAGGCATATATGAAAAACCCACAGCCAACATCATACTCAATGGGGAAAGGTTGAAAGCTTCCCCCCTAAGATCAGGAACAAGACAAGGATGCCCACTGTCACCATTGTTATTCAACATTGTACTAGAAGTTCTAGCTAGGGCAATTAGACAAGGCAAAAAAATTAAAGGCATCCAAATAGGAAAAGAGGAAGTAAAACTCTCACTGTTTGCGGATGACATGATCCTGTATTTAGAAAATCCTGAAGTATCCACAACAAAGCTACCTGAACTAACAAATGAGTTCAGCAAAGTGGCAGGATACAAGATCAACACGCAAAAATCAGTAATGTTTTTGTACACTAGTACTGAACAATCTGAGGAGGAAATCAGGAGGAAAATTCCATTTTCAATAGCAACAAAAAGACTCAAATACCTAGGGGTTAATTTAACCAAAGAAGTACAGGACCTATATGCAGAAAACTACAAAACAATGCTAAAAGAAATTTAAAAAGACCTAAACAAATGGAAAGACATTCCATGATCACGGATTGGAAGAATAAATATCGTGAAGATGTCAATCTTGCCCAAACTGATTTATAGATTCAATGCAATTCCAATCAAAATCCCAACAGCTTACTTTACAGAATTAGAGAAGGCAATTACCAAATTCATCTGAAGGGTAAATGCACCCGAATAGCCAAAAGTATTCTAAAAAAGAGGAGCAATGTGGGAGGAATTTCGCTGCCTGACCTTGAAACATATTACAAAGCCACAGTGGTCAAAACAGCATGGTACTGGCATAAAGATAGACACATTGATCAGTGGAATAGAATTGAGAATCCAGAAATAAACCCTCACCTATACAGTCAACTGGTTTTTGACAAACCTACCAAGCCCACGCTGATGGGAAAAAACAGTCTCTTCAACACATGGTGTTGGGAGAACTGGAAATCTATAACCAAAAGAATGAAAGAGGACCCCTATCTCACCCCCTATACAAGAATCAACTCAAAATGGATCAAAGATCTAAATATAAAAGCCAGGACCATAAAACTCCTAGAAGAAAATGTAGGGAAACATCTTCAAGACCTTGTAGTAGGTGGTGGTTTCTTGGACCTCACACCCAAAGCACGTGCAACAAAAGAAAAAGTAGATAAATGGGACCTCCTCAAAATTAAACACTTTTGCACCTCACAGGACTTTGTCAGAAGGGTGAAAAGGCAGCCGACTCAATGGGAAAAAATATTTGGAAATCACATATCTGAAAAGAGTTTAATATCCAGGATATATAAAGAGATGTTACAACTCAACAATAAAAAGACAAATGACCCAATTAAAAAATGGGCGAAAGACTTGAATAGACATTTTTCCAAAGAAGAAATACAAATGGCAAAAAAACACATGAAGAAATGCTCAACATCACTCATGATTAGGGAAATGCAAATCAAAACTACAATGAGATATCATTTCACACCTATCAGAATGGCCACTATTAAAAAGAAGTGTTGGAGAGGATGTGGAGCGACAGGAACACTTCTTCACTGTTGGTGGGAATGCAGGATGGTACAACCACTATGGAGGACTGTTCGGCAGTTCCTAAAGAACTTGAGTATAGACTTGCCACGTGACCCTGCAATACCACTACTGGGTATATACCCAGAAGAACTGAGAGCAGTGACACGAACAGACATCTGCACACCCATGTTCACAGCGACATTATTCACCATTGCCAAAAGCTGGAAACAACCCAGGTGTCCATCAACAGATGAATGGATAAACAAACTGTGGTCTATTCACACGATGGAATATTACGCAGCTGTAAGAAGAAATGAAGTGGTAAAGCATATGGCAACATGGATGAACCTAGAGGACGTTATGTTGAGTGAAGCAAGCCAGACACAAAAGGACAAATACTGTATGAATGTGTTACTATGAACCAAATATATTGTGTAACATATTGTTTGAAATATATATATATATATGTATCCAGGGCATTTAATTGAGAAATATAAAGAAAAGAGGAGCCGAGCCCTGCCGGTGCCTGAGAGCTCAGAGCTGAACCTGGAGAGAGAGCGCAGCAGGCGAGACTGAGAGGAGACCCGCAGAGACGGGCAGCCGTCCTGATTCGCCACGTGTGGGACCCCAGGGTCAGCGAGAGCTGAGTGCTGAGAAAGCACCTGATGGTGCCTCGATCTGGGCTTCTCACGGCCTCGGAAATAGCCCTGAGGAAAGCCGCCCGCTCGGGCACTGTGCACGGGCTGTCCTGTGGCGAACTGCGGCCGTCACTGCTCACCCGCTCACTCCCTCCCACACTCACGCAGTCACACGCTAGGCCCCGCTTGCTTACTCATTCACATACCAGCTCACACGCACTCACCAATTCACACCCTCACACTTCCACACACTCCCGCACTCCCACTGTCTCCTTCCCTTGTTCATGGAGCACGTAGGCGCCAGGCCTTGAGGATAGAAAGGTGTCTGAGGCGCTGCTTCCTGCAGAAGCTTCGGGTTGCCACACGGCAAGGTGACTCGTTGCTGCTGGAGAAAAGCTGTGCGAGTGAAGGGCCGGGAGGCCTGAGGGAGCCGCTGGTGCAGGAAGGGTGCGGCCGGCGCAGTGACAACCCGGAGCCGCGACACGGCAGGCAGAGGGGAGGGCAGGTGGCCCTCTCGGCACACGCCTCGCTGGCCGTGTCGGGGCAGGGGAGGCCTGGCCACCGTGTCTGGACACGCCGGGCAAGCGCGCGCGGCATGTCCCCGAGCCCGTTCTCCACGGGGCGGCCGGACCTTGGCTGACCAGTGGTCCAGGGAAGCGGAGGATGGCGCGAGGCCGCTGGGCCGGGAACAGACTTCAGACGGGCGAGGCAGCAGTGCCGGGCGCTGCTCGAGGGCCTGCTACCGCGGGCGCCCGCTGGGCCGAGGGTGGGAAGCAAGCGCGGCAGCGTGGCCGACCCTCACGGCACCCACGTGAGGCACCCACGTGAGGCCCCGGCGTCGCCTGAGGAACGGGCCGCTCTCAGCTTCCCGAAGGCCACCCTGCTGCCCGTGAGGCTCGCTGACGCCCTCGGCTGTCGTCCCAGGACAGGCAGAGAACGAGGCAGGCCTCCCAGGGGGGTGCTCACTGAACGAGTGGAAACGGGCTGATGTCCACGGAGGACAGCGCCACGAGTGGACGGAGCGCTGAGGTGGGCCGGGGGCCGCGGAGCTGACGTGAGACATCCCAGCCAAGAAAGAGGCCGGAGGCTCTGCTGGCTCGGGAGAGCCGGGGGTCCCCGGGGGTCCCCGGCACAACCTCGGCCGCGGCCCCCTCATTCCAGCGCGCTCTCCCTCACCTGCCTTCGGAGCCCGGCACTGCACAGCTCGCCCGGAATGTGGAGCTCCTGCCACCACCCAGCCAGGGATTTCAGGGTGGGCGCGGGCTCGGCGGGCAGGGGCACGTAGGTGCGGTGGGAAAGCCACTCCCTCTCCAGTTTGTCATAAAGCATTTCTTAAGAGCCGTGTTGATTCATTAAAAGTCAAAAGGCACAAAAGGGATGCAATGAAAATAAGTTTTCTTTCCACCCAACACCCGCCCCTCCCGGGAGGCTCCTGCCGCACGTGCTCCCCACAGCTCTGCCAGCACGCGCTGGCGGGGGACTGGTGGGGGGACACTGCTGGGACGAGGAGAAACCAGGCAGGACCCAGCACCGCCTCGGGGGCAGGTGCTGAGCAGTTCAAGTCCTGAGAGAGAAGAAGAGCTGCGCCCTCGGGGCGGGGAGGCTCCTCAGGCCTTCAAAACAAAGCAAAACAAAACTTCTGTCCCCAAAACTGGAGAAAGATATTTGCAGAGGATAAAACCGTCACAGGACTAGGCCTGGAAAACAGAAGAACGCTTCGGATTGACGGTGGCCGTCGGCTGGGGCGCCCCCACTGTGGCCCCAGGACCTCTGCGAGCCCCAGGAGGCCCGAGAGGGAAAGGGGGCTTGAGACGGCGCCTGGAGGCTGAGGGGCTCCACGATGGCAGTGGGGGGCAACGGCGGGAAAAGCCCGGGTTAGAGGCGAGGCGAGGCGGGCGGTAAAGGACGGAAAGGCAGGCACGGGGCCCCCACTAGCTCCCTGGGGAGGCTCCCAGCAACAGCCATAAAGGGGACCAGGCTCTCTGTGCCGATGGTACTAGAGCACAGGCGAGGGGGGCCAGGGCAGGTGAGGGGCCAGGGCAGGTGAGGGGCCAGCGCAGGTGAGCGGCCAGCACAGGTGAGGGGCCAGCGCAGGTGAGGGGCCAGCGCAGGTGAGGGGCCAGCGCAGGTGAGGGGCCAGCGCAGGTGAGCGGCCAGGGCAGGTGAGGGGCCAGGGCAGGTGAGGGGCCAGCGCAGGTGAGGGGCCAGGGCAGGTGAGCGGCCAGCGCAGGTGAGGGGCCAGCGCAGGTGAGGTGTCAGCCTGGGCAAATCAGAGAGAAAACTGATCTCCCAGGAGCGAAGGGGTATGAGGGTGCGAGCCACATCTTGAAGCGTGTGCCAGGTGTCGCGAAGGCGCTCGATCCTCCAACGCCATTCTCCTTTAGCCCACAAGTAGCCCTGTGAGAGAGGGACCACAAGGGCCCTTTTATGGACAAGAAGCGGAGGCACAGAGAGGCCGTGATTCGTCTGACGTCACACAGCAAGTCACTGGCAGAGGGGGATTTGGCCCTAAGTCCCCTCCGTGCAATCACGGGCTCCTAAGGCCCCTCAGAAGGGCTGCTGTGCACTCAACACGGGCCCAAGGGAGGGGCGCCCCTCAGGGAAGGAGCCCTGGCACGAGAGGTGGGTGAGAAGCCGGCGCCTGAGCTGCCCCAACAGCTCTGTCCAGCCACTCACCTGCTAGGGGTCGGGCCTTGGGGGCCGCCGGGGCCGGCTCTGCAGCCCAGGGGCGCCCGCAGGACCAGGTGTGGGGACTTGGGCCCGGGGGCCCTTCCCTTCCACGGGCTTGGAGTTACAAGTGCAGCTGTATTTGTCGTTTAAAGAAACAGCGGCGCCTCTTTCCTCCCCTCGCCGCCGAGGGCAGCCAGGGAAGAGGCTACTCCGCCTTCACAGCCCACAGTTCCCTAAAGAACAACGCACGGCGGGGCCTGTCCACCCGGCGAGCCCCCCTGGCCGCCCGAGCCAGCCGGCGGACGTCCACGTCCTCCCCACCCCTGGGGTGCACAGGCCCTCCCCACGCGAGGAGCAGCTGGCAGGGGAGGAGAGAACAGGGCCCAGCCCCCCGGCTGGCGAGGGGCTTGGGAGCGACGAGGCAGTCGGGAGACGAGGGCTCAGGGTGGGGCTGGGGGCTGGAGGGTAAGGGCTTGGGGAAAGGATGGGGTTAGGAAAGCCCTGGGATGACGAAGAGGTGAGGTGAGGAGGGGGTGGGTGTGAGAGGCGGGGGGTGTGAGAGGCGAGGGAGTCTGGGAGTTGAGAGGGTCTGGGAAATGGGGGGGTCTGGGAGGTGAGGGGTGTGGGAGATGGGGTCTGGGAGGACATGGGGTCTGGGAGGTGGTGGGGTCTGTGAGGTGAGGGGCGTGGGAGGTAGGGGGGTCTGGGAGGTGGAGGGGCACGGGAGGTAGGGGGGTCTGGGAGGTGAGGGGCGTGGGAGGTAGGGGGGTCTGGGAGGTGGAGGGGCACGGGAATGAGGGGATTGGGGCAGTGGGCGTGTGCACAGGTGGCTCTGCAGGGGTGAGGGGCTCTGAGGGTCCCCGGGGCAGACCCTGACGCAGTGGTCAGCTCTGCGGGGGCAGGACTGCTCCCCAGACCAGCAGGGCCCAGCCTCCCCTCGGCCCTGCTCAGCACAGGCCTCGCCCTGCCCCCTGGGTGGCCCCTGGGGCTGGCAGCACAGGCCCCTCCCTCCTTCCTGGGGCTCGGCTGCCCTGAGTCACACACAGCCAAGGCCAGGGCAGCCAGGCTCTTCCCTCCTCTTCCTCCACACCCTCCAGCTGGAGAAGTGGGTCTGGGGTCCTGGCAGGCCCGATTCACCCAAAGGACACCCCGAGTGTCTCGGGGGAGCGTTCAGGAATCCAGCGAGAGCACTGCCCTGGGGAGGCTCTCCGGAAGCCCACCCGCTCGCCTGTTTGCTCCTCCCGGTCCTTCTTCCCAGGTGCCAGGTCCTGTGCCGGGCTCTGGGGGTGGAGGGGTGAGTCCCCATAGGAGCATCCCACTCTGGCAGCCAGGACCGTCCCCAGACTGGTTTCGATGCCGCTTGCTTGAGGTTTTATGGTTTTACTGCGTTTTCTAATCTCGCTGTTGTAGATCTCCAAGGCCTCTGGGCTGGCCTTGGCCGTCTCTCAGCCCTGTTCCAAGCCCCTGGCACTGGCCAAGCATTCCAAGGGTAGGAAAGACACGCCGGCTAGACTCTGTCCTCCTCCGGAGCCTCGCAAAGCAGGGCGCACCCTGGCCTGGGCAGGCACCTTGAGATCCCACGTGGACGTCCCCGCACTGGACGCCACTCCGGAGCTCTGGGCCTCGGGGGACGTGCGAGGCTGAATGAATGGCCGAGGGGCCAAGTGAGGCCAGAGGCTCAGAGGGCAGCGAGCGGGCCTTGGCAGAGGCCCTGGGGGAGAATTTGCGGAGGCGAAGGTAGCTGCGTCGATTTGGAAGGCTTCGGGGACGCTGCTGCCGTTTTCCTTTTCTCTGGTTTCCGACAGAACCTAGGAATGCCAAGAAGAAGGATGTACAGCTCTCACTTCCTCTGGGCAGGGGTTTTGAGGCCTCCCTCCTTCTCTGCCTGACGTGTGTGACAGGCGGCTTCTCCAGAAGCTTCCTGGGCCTGCAGGAGGGGCAGTTCCCACGGGGAGGGCAGAGGTCATTCCAGAACAGGCTGCTAAGTGCCTAGTGGAAAGCCTATCCCAGGGGTGTTTAAGCGAAACCTGGAAGGAAGGAGCGGAACCGGTACCTGGGGAGTGGCCAGGCCGGCCCAAACCTGCTGAGGCCGCATTCCGGGGTCACACTGGCCCAGCCCTGCTCTGGGAGTGGTGTTTTTGACAGTTTCGGGCAACGTGGGTCAAATTCCCCATGCAGCTCGCTGGGCCGGTCATGGGGTGTCAGTGGAGGGGCAAGGGCTGCTCCGGGGCGGGGGAGGGGGAGGGCAGGGGCGGGCGGAACGCTGGGCTGCACCCCGCACCTGCACGGGCAGGCCCTGGGGCACCCTGGCTCCCCCTCCCGCCTGCGGGTGTTCGCTGACGCCTGCCTGGCCCCGGGGTGACCTTCAGAGGCAGGGCTCGTGATCCTCCCCGCCATGTCCCCCCGCCACCGCATACTGAGCTCGTCCCCCTGCGGGAGGAGAGCAGACCCCGGTTCAGTTTTCCGCTGTAACTTCGGGGCTGGCCACCCCAGAGGTGCTCCGAAGAGGGGGCCCCCACGGCCCGCTCCCCATGTGTGGTGAAGGACAGGTGCATGTGCAGCCCCTCGGCTTTGGGCCCAGGGACTGGAGACGCACGTCGTGCCCGTCCAGAGGAGGTGCGGGGGTGACACACCCTGAATGTGATCTGTGGGTGCGAGTCTCCCAGGGAGTGGGGCCCCTTCACCCCAGCCCCCCCACAACCCGGCAGGGCCGCCCCTGCTGTGCGCTCCAGGCCTTCTGGGGGTGGCAGGGTGACCGCTTCCCCGTCCTGGAGAAGGGGGGCTGGGAGGCGCGGCCCGGGCCTGGGGCAACCCCAGCTCTCAGCTCCGCCCTCGGCTGCTGGTCAAGTTTGTGGATTTTTATGCACCAGACACAGAAGCCAGGGACCCGGCTGCCGTGTGGCCGAGGCTGTCCCAGGAGGCTGAGGGACAAGAGCCGCCCGCCTCGGCCGCCCTCCCGCAGGCGCCCAGCAGGGGCCCTCGTTGCTCCATGCACGGGCCACGCCGGGCCCAGGCGCGCGTCTGCTAAGGGACCCCTTGACACCCCCGGACTGGGCGCCCACCCCGCCGGGCGCTGTCTGATCCCGACCTGCGCCCACTTCCTCGCCCGTAACACGGACGTGACCCCCAACCTCCTTTGTGTACCCCGCTGGGGGAGGGCTGTGCCGTCGCCCAGGTGCAGGCAGGAGCAGGTGACACTGGCGGACCTGCCCGCCTTGGCCAGGCGTGGCCGTGGGGCCCTGGGCACCGAGCCGCGGCCCCTGTCGGGCACGTGGGCCGTCGTCCCCGCCTCAGAAACGAGGGCACCGGCTGAGTGACGGCAGCTCCCGCCACCTCCCAGCCCCCACGAGCTGGAGGCCGCTCTCCCTCGCCGGGACTGGGGGGCGAGCAGTGCGGCCACGCTGTCACTTCACCAGCAGCCCCAGGGCCGGCCCGGTCCCTGCACGGCGGGGAAGAGCAAGGACGAGCGCCAGGAGTCACGGGCCTGAGGCTGATGTTTGGGCCCTCCTGGAGTGTCGCGTCCTGCGGACACGCAGCCTCTCGGCCCAGCAGGGCGCAGGTGCCCGCAGGGCTGTGGGGGGACTGACCGCAGGCCCAGCTCGCTGACAGGCGCGCCCTGCTCCAACGGGGGCATTCACGCCTCCCCAGTGAGCCAGGCAAGGCCCAAGCGGCCGTCCATCCTGGCACTGGGCAAACGCTTCCTGGGTGTCAGCCGTGGGCCAGCGCCTCGGGCACGAGACGGGGGAAGGGGACAGGCGGATGGTGAGTGGGGGGGACGGCCTGTGGGAGGGGCCTGGTCAGGAAGATGGATATCAAGCCAAGGCCCACAGACGAGACGACGGGGTCACAGAAGGACGGACAAGTCCCCGGCCTTGCCCAGGCTGCCTCCCTGGCCCTCTGCGACCTCCTGCACAAACTGCTCCCCTTCCAGCTTCCCCAAGGCGGCTGAGCCGACCAGGCTGGAGGAGACCAGGCCGGCAGCCTTGCCTGTCCCCCACTCGTGGGCCCGAGCTTGAAGGAACTCAGCAAAATCAAACCAACCCAAACAAAGCAAACATAAACTGAAAATTCTCAAAACCCGGAAAACAGATTCGGGTGGACCTTTCCTGTTTTTCAGTTATCATCCGAGAGAGAAATCACCAAGCAGCTTTGGCTGCATTTTCCAGAGCTGCAGCTCACCCCTTGCTGACCAGCCCTCTTTGACACTCTGCTCTGATGCTTGAACCCACGGCCATCTCAGGAGAAGTGACACTTGTCCCACAACATCTCCTCGGGAGGGAGAAGGAGATGTCGGCTGGGGGGTGGGGGGAGTGCCCATCGCAGCTCCTCAGGGCCGAGAGGCTCCCCCCAGCCCCGGGACCAGGTGGGCAGATAGACCGGGCTCCCCTGGCACAGGCAAAGCCAGCCAAGGAGGCGCTGGCGGGGGGGGGGGGGGCTCCCAGCTCTAAGTGGTCACAACCCCACTCTGGGCAGATTTTAGGAAATGTGCCTGGGAAGTCACAGGTGGCGAGGGGGGAAGAGCTGTGTAGAGGGGAAGCAGGGGCTGGAGCAGCCGTGGGTGGGGCCGGAGTGGAGGCAGAGCTTCCAAGCTAGGAAAAGCTTCTACGTTTAAATAAATGGGCAACTACTGGGCTGGGATAACTGCTTTAAAAATCAAGATAGAAAGAACAAGATTCGAGATCTCTGCTGTGATGAGAAAGCTCCCTAATGGATGGCGGTGAGGGTAGCTGGACCGCACAGGTAATTACAGTCACCAATTGCACACACGTGGTTAAAATGTGTTGTTTACATGTTAGCACAAAAAAAAAATAAAAGGAGGGAGGAAGGAAGAAAAGGAGAGAGAGAGAGGAGGGAGAGAGGGAGGGAAGTCAATTGTGGGTGCTCCAGAAAATAGGCTGTCAAAAGGCACAAGGGCGGGTGAGGGGCGCAGAGCGGGGGGTCTCCCGGCTGCCCTCCTGCCGCGTGGAGTTGCCCCTCGGGGGCTGCGCTGAGCGGGGCGACCTGCAGGGCGCGGGGCTGGGGGCGCGGTGGCCAACGCCCCAGCCCCCCAGGTGAACACGGACGACCGCGGGGAGCCCCGGCCCTGTCATTCTTCAGGGGCGGCGACCACCGCGAAGCCCCCCACCCACAGGGCCTCGCCTGCGCCCGCGGGAGCTCAAGCCCGAGGAGGGATGCGGGGTCCTGCCCGCCACCAGGCCCCCTGCCCTTTCCCGCGGCGCGTCGTCTGGGCCGGGTCCCCTGGGGCGCGCCGGCCTCTTGGGGGGCGGTGGCGTCGGGGCTCCTCCCCCCTCGCTCCGCCCCCTCCCCGCTCCCCCCCAACCCCGGGCTCTTAACCCGCGCGCGGGGGCCCCAGGCCACCGGGCGCCACGGAGGCAGCGAGCAGCAGGGAGCCACCGGGAGCCGCCGGCAGCCGCAGCCCGAACGCACCGGCCCGTCCCAGGCGACGCGCCATGGCCCCCGCGGCGGCGTCGGGGGGCAGCGCCCTGCCCAGCGGCCTGGCCGTCCTCACCACCGTCCCCGACCTGCTCTTCCTCTTAGAGTTTGTGAGTGGGTCGCGGCACGGGCGGGCAGGGCCGGGGCCCCTGGAGACCCGCCGCGACGTGGGGCACAGTCCTGGGGGTTCGGGCGCCCGCCGGTCCCCAAAGCTGCGCCCCCGCCGCTCTCAGCGCCGCCGCGCCTCGGCCCGGGGCCAGCGCTGTCCTTGGCGGGCATCTGGCTCTCTCCAGGGGGAGGGTCCTGTACGGCGCAAAGGGGGCTGAGCATCGCCAGGCGGCTGGGAGCGGGAGGAGGGCGTTTGGAGACGCAGGATTTGCGGACCTGCATGACTCCTTGTAGCGCGTGAACTTCGCTGCGACCGCTCTGACCTGGAAACCATCAGAGAGGCCATTGGCGCCGCCGCCGTTGCTCCGCGCTGCGCGGGGATGGGGTGCTGGCTAGAGAGGTCCCCGCGGGGCGCCGACTGACAGCCCCTGCCCCGCCTGTGGCCGCGGGGCGCTTCCCGTGGGGCTCCGGGTGGAGGGCAGCTCCCCGAAGGCCCTGGCCTGGGAAGGAGGCCTGTTTGTTCTGCGGGCGCAGCCTGCAGCCACTTGTCCCTTTCCCCACCCAGGACAGTGGAGCAGAGTTGGTGGGAGACACCTGGGCACCCGGCTTTACAAAAGGGATGGTTCCTTGTGGCCTGATTGGAGGCGGGAGGGCTCCAGAGAAGAGGATCTGTATCCATGGAGGGTTTGGGGGCAGGGAAGAGGGGGCCACCATTGCCTGGTCCCTGGGGGCTCATTGATTTCGTGGCAAACCTGGCTGTATCTGAGTGACTTCAAGTCCTGGTGAAGTCAAAGCAGGGGCGCCCAGAAGACACCCTGGAAACCGCAGAGCCCAGCCCTGCTGTGGGCAGAGAGGGACACCCAGGCCGGGGGGGGGGGGGGGCGGGGGCGGGGGGCTTGCCCAGCACCTCCCCGCCGGTTCCTTCCAGTGTCCCAGGCTGCCAGGCTGAACCTGGAACCATGCCCAGCTGAAAGGGTCTGACACGAGCTCCTGCACCCCCTGAGCGTTCTGGAGCATTCTTTCCCCAAATGGCTCACCTGGGTGCTTCTGTTTGCCAGCTCTTACTTAACCTTGCCCGAGGCTGGATTCCTGAGACTAAAGCATGGAGTGTCCCTGAGCCAGAGTCGGCGATGGTGGGCAGTTCTTTCCAGCGCCCTGTATCTAGTTTAAAAAGGCAGTTTCGTGGCCAAGAGGGTGGATGGCTGGTGGCAAAATGTGATGGAGCAGATTTTTTGGCAAAAAAAAAAGGTCTCAAGTGTCCCTGAGTTGCTGAACCTGCTTCTGTAGCTGCCTGGGGAGCAGAATGAGAGTTGGAGGCAGAGGTTGTTTTTATTTTTTTATTTATTTTTATTTTTTTATTTATTTTTTATTTTATTTTTTTAAAGATTTTATTTATTCACCCATTTATTCCCCCGTTGCTGCCTGCGCTCACCGGGTCAGCCAACCATGCTGTGCGGGCGGGCCCGCCCTCACCAGGAGGCCCCGGGAACGGAACCCGGGGCCCCCCATATGGCAAACGGGAGCCCCACTGATTGAGCCACAGCCACTTCCCGGGGTTGTTTTTAGACTTCGGGCTTTTGCAAGACCCCAGAGCTCGTGCAGGGGCTGGGCCTGTGTGTCTCCTCCCAGCAGGAAGCAGGGGCCACCCACACCCCAAGGAAGTGCCAGGGTGGAGCTGGGCCTGCGCTGTAAGGGGCTTCTAGAAGGAACCACTGCCCAGCCCCCCCCCCAGCTGTGCTCTGAGCTTCCTCTAGCGCTGCCCCTCTCCCAGAGCCTCTCTAATGAGCCTAAGTGAAAGGGCCCGGGGGGACTGGCCACACTGAGAGGGTGTGTAAAATTAGGAAATCCCTCAAATCCTACAGAAAAGTGTGCAGGTGACGCTTTCACAGGCATCGGCGTGACTCGCCCAGCCTGGCCCAACGTCTGCCTTTACCATCCTGTACAGATCCTCCTGCAGCTTGGTCTTCACGCCTGCTCCGTGGCGACACTGATGCTTGCTGGCCCTGCCTTCTCTGGATGGATGGTTTCGTTATTTCCAGTTTGCGGCTATTTGTTTTGTCAGAACATTCTTGGCGTTGCTCTTGATTCCGTGTTGGGAATTTCCTCTGGGAGCCCACGGAGGGCTTGTGTGCCGGGTACAGGGCAGGCTCAGCTCAGCTCGCCCCGATGCCACCTTGCTCTCAAGGGGTTAATCCGGAGCTGGCGAGGCTTACGCTCAGGAACCCCTTTCTCAGGCCCCGTCCCAGGCCCTGTTTAACTCTGTACTACGTCCCAAAGACAGTCCCCAAAGTGCAGCCGCTCAGGCTCCATCTGAAGGGCCCCCCTCCCGCCGCAGGGAGCCGCCCGCCGCCCCTGCCTGGCCCCTGCGGGCTTTGTCGCCTCCTGCTAGCCGCGTGCCACGTCAGGCTTGAGTGCTCTGTATATCGAGTCAGCGAGGACTCCTCGTCCAGCTCCCCGTGCCGGGGCCCCAACAGCCAGCCCTCGGCCTCACCCATGGGGCGGCAGGGAAACTGCCCAGTGGGGCACGCGGGTGGGGCGCGGGGTGGGACGCAGAAACCTCACCCTGTTTAGCCAGACCCAGCCCCCCCCCCCAGGAGCAGACCCCCATTCCAGCTGCACCCCTTGCTCTCCCCACCCCCAGCTCCGCGTTGCCCCTGGCCTGTGTCTGGACCCACCCACTGGGGGGCTTTTCCTGGGGAGCTCAGTTTGGTCTCTTCCTCCCTTCTAAGCCAAGGCTCCGTGGCACTCAGGTACCACCAGGGAACAAGATGCTGACGTGGAAGCTTTCTGCCTCAGCTCTGCCCAAGGCCCAGGAGGCAGCCCACCCCCCACCCCTCAGGTGCCTGGAGAGACCCCCCGACTGGAGCCAGCTGAGAGAGCTTCAGCTCAGCTCCCTCCTCCCCAGCCTCTGCCAGAGGGGAAGCCCTGCAGGGGCAGTTAGGGATTGAGAGAGAGAGGATGTGCTTGAAGGGCCTGGAGGGCGCCCCTCCCTGCAAGTGCCCCTCAGGAGCTTGGGGGACACGCAGGCACAGGTAGTTCGGACTCTCCGTCAGATGGCTAGCTGGGGTGCAGCAGGCAGGGGGGCCACCCCGAGTAGGTTTACAGACATGGGACCCTCTCTGTGGCCAGAAGTGACCAGAGCCTTTTTATTATTTGAATGACCAGCAAGTGCTGGGACCTGCCCTAGACTGTCTCCAGGAGCCAAGCAGGCAGTGGGAGAGGGGTGGGCCGGGAGGAGGAAGCAGCTTTCTCTCAGGGGTCCACAATCTGGCTGCACTAAGCAGGGGAGTTCCAGCCTCCTGCCGTGTGAAGATCCCTGGAGAGACCCCCTGGTCAGAGCCGGGAGGGCTCTGAGGCTCAGGGAGGGGAGGGGACCCGCACGAGGTCACAGCATGTCGCCCCCATGTCCCCGCACTCACTCCACTGCCTCGCCAAGGCTCGCTCCCTTCTCTTCTCCCAGGTCTGCAGCTGCAGCCCCCCGCCCCAGGGTCATCACGGCCCCCTGGGCCTGCTTGCCCATAGCGCATCCTGAGGCCACCCAAGGCTGGGGAGACCCTGCGTCTGCTGAACACGGCACCCCCAGCACCCCCTTTTGCTGCAGTGCAGCTCGGTGCCATCCTGTGGGCCAGCCCAGCCCCCTCAGCTTTTTGAGGGTCAGAAGACAGGGCAGTTCTCGATGGGCAGGGGGCCGGGTGCCTGGGGTCTCACGGCTCAGGCACGGCCCGTCTCCTCCTGGGAACATTTCCCTGCTGCCCCAGCCGGGCCTCACAAGTCCAGGTGGGGGCTGGCCGCCCGCCCTGCACTGAGGAGCCCTCTCTGGCCTTTAGAAAGTGGCCAGGTCACTGCCCGGTCTTCCCGCCCCTCCTCTCTCCAGGGAGGGAAAGGATTGTAGATGTCCCTTAGGGCTCTGCTTGCCAGGTTTGAGAAGTGACTTTTCCAGTTTTTCACGAACCAGAAGGCCTGCTTTGATTAGGAGTCTGTGACTTTGAGATGGTTTGGGGAAAGTGGGGGGCAATGGAGGGTGCGCAGCTGGGCCTGCCAGATGCCTCGGATGCCGTCCCAGCCGCGCCCCATTTTAAAAGTTTGCTTTGAAGCGTCTCCTAAGTCCCCGCCCGCTTGCCAGGGGTGGTTGCAGCCCTCGCTGCCCACCCAGGCCTTGGCCAAATGCTTCCAGGGCAGGACTGGACGCCACCCAGGGCAGCGCTGGCCCAAGCCGGCCGGACAGGGGCAGACGGTCAGCACCTCCCCTGCCCTCCTGGAGGGGTGCTGGCGGGACGGAGGCCGGCTCTGCGCAGCCTTAGGAGCGGCTTTGAGGGTGGGCGCCAGGACCCACTCCTCGAGGGAGGGGGCCAGGGGAGCGGGCACTTGGCACTGCGCGGGCATGGCGCAGGGGGCTGGAGCATTCACGCCGAACCCCTGGCTGTCCAGCAGGTCAGCTTGAGTTCTGCCCTCACCCGAGCCTGGCTGGGGGCTCCTCAGGCATCAGCCCCCAAGCCAGGAGCTTTAGGCTGGAGGTCAGAGGTCACTGATGGGTCCCCCAGTGGCTGTGTTGCGTGGTCCGTCCCGAGCAGCGCCGTGGGGCGGCGTGGGCCGCCAACCCCCAGGTTTCAGGCTGTTCCTAGGAGCATCCCCTCTGGGGCGAGGCCATGGACCAAGGCCCCGCTGTCCTCTGAAGGAGGAGAGCTTCGCTCCCTGGCTCTGGGGGGCTGCCACGCCCCCCTGTTCTCAGCTAATGTTCTTCCCACCACGGCACAGAAGCACCCAGTGTGGAGTCAGCGTGGTGCCCGAGGCCTGGGGTGGGGAGAGGGAAGCCTGTGGCAGCTTTACCCCTAGGGAAGAGGCCGGCCGGGCCAGCAGCCCTGGACTTCCCTCCAGCGCCTCGATGCCTGCCAGGACCCTCAGAGACGGCTCTGGTGGAGGCCCCCCAAGGGGCCCAGGGTGGCCTTTCAGGGGCGGGCGCTCCAGGAAAGGGCCACTGGGGAAGGACAGAGATGGGGCCCGCGCCTGCTAGCGGGGTGGCCCTCTGCACTAAGGCCGGGAGCCGCAGGCCTGCCCGCGCTTCCCTGTCGTCTCCTGCTTGCTTTCGGGTCTTACATGCAGACCCTGGCACTATTTCCTCTGAAGGACAGGCCTATGGAGGTGCCTGGTCCAGCGAGGAGGGCGGGGGAGAGACAAGCCGTGCCCCTGCAGCCCTCTTCTGGCCGGCCCCCAAGGGCTGCTAGCAGAGGGGCCGGCGGGCTCGGCTCGCCTCCCGGCGATGCCAATCTCCTCCTGGGCTGGTGGTCTCGCCTGCCATTGCCAAAGCCCACCCAAGACTCGAGAGGTTTCACGGTACTCTGCCAGTGGGGCCCCTCGGGCAGCTGCCACCCACGGGGGGCTCTGACCTGGGCCCCAAGCCCATCAGGGCTGGCGCGCCCCAGCTGCGGGGGTGGGGCAGGCAGCCGGCCTCAGTTTCCACATTGTCAGGGGCGCTGGATAAGGAGGACAGCGCGATATTCACGAAGCTCTTAGACCACGTAACTGCTCGGCAGCTCCTGTGCGATCACATTTCATTTACTAACAGCTCAAACTCCTGTTCTGACTGCACCTGGCCAGTTGCGAACGGGGGAGACGCAGAAGGGGTGCAAGGCGGCCCCTCACCACCTTTTGCTTGGCGCACCCTTCTCCTGCTCTGCTCCTGGGGCAGGGTGTGAAAGGCAGGGGCTGAGTGACATGTGGGGAGCACGGAGCCGTGGAGGGCGCCCCCGACCGGGCCACCTAGCGCTACCCACCTCCAGGGGCCTCCAACATAGACCTACCCTCCGAGGGCCTTCCCAGAGGCTCTTCTTCCCCTGGAGGCACCTGAGGGGCAGAGGAGTCCTCTCGGGCGCTGCCCCCGGCCAGCCTGACGGGGTGGCCGGGCAAGAGGGCATGAGGCGCCCCACCTTGCCTGCCGCCTCCTCCCGAGCCTCTCTCCAGCCCTGCCTGCGAGCCCGGCACCAGGCTCAGGTGCTGAGTTTACCCCGAGGCCTGGGAGCCTTTCACAGGTGATTGTCATCGTTCAAGGAGAGGGCACACCCCGGCCCTTTCCACAGGACTTGGGGGCCTGGGGGCAAGGGAACCACCCAGCTTTGTGTGGTGGCCGTGGCTCTGGGGCTCTGAGCCCATTGTCAGAGGGACCTTGTGACGAGGCTGCCTCGGTTAGGGCGCAGCCCGGCTGACTCAGGATGGGTCTCAGCCCTTTACTGGAGGCTGTACAGGGAAGGGCACCGAGAGAAGAAAAGCCCAAGGGAGCAGCCAGAAACTGGACGTCAGCAGAACCAAGAAGAGAAGGGAGAGGCCAGAGGGGCCGCCAAGTGCATCGCATGTGCCCGAGAAGCCCAGGACTAAGGAGCGCCGGCAGCCGGTCCCAGAACACCAAAGCACCCCCTTGCCTTGACGCCGTGAGCCAGCAAGCGCTCGTTTAAGCCACCCCATGGCACGATATCTGCTCTGGCAGCTGGGAAACTGAGGCAGGGGTGTGAGGGGAGGTCCTTTGGGGGAGGGGGAAGGTGGAGCCGCATCCTCCATCCTGCAGGCCGATCTGAGCCTCCGTCTTCGCCCCTCCCTGGCACTCAGCTCAGGCAACTAGCCCCCAGGGAGGGCCCACAGGACCCTCCGGGAAGCTCCTGCTTGCAGGGGCGCGGCCCCTCTCGCTTGTTTGCTCACCACATCCCTAACCCCTCGGTGACTCCCGTCAACACTGCTTGCTTTTCTGGCACCAAAGCCACACCCATCTGGTGTAGAGTTTCCAGATTTTGTCCTTTCCAGGTGGCTTACCCAGTATTTTTCAGGGAACCTCCTGGTTTCTGTTTATCCTGCTGGGTAAAGTCAGTGGGTACAGGTGTGACCGGCAGAATTTTCCATCCAGATGAGCACGCGCTTGTGCGTGGCTGAGAGGAGTTTGCTTTCGTTCAAGGACGAGTGACCGTCCCCTGCCTGTGAGGGTGAGGGATGTTAGATCAGTGACCCCAAGCCTGCGACCGAGGGCTGGGGGGGAGAGGCACCCCTGAGACCTGGGGGGGAGACGGGCGGAGGCCACAGGCCATGGGACAAAGGGGCCTGCAGTGCCTCTCAGCCCACATCTGCCCTCCCCCTCCAAGCCCCGACTCTGGGAATCCCAAACCTCTTTCCCGCTCTTCACAGACTCAAGGCCCCCCGAGGCCAGATCTTTCCTGCCGCTTAGTAACACGCGCAGGAGGCAGAGTGCCTGACGGAGGCAGAGTCGGGGGCTGCGGCGCCGGGGCCGCTGCCGGCCTTGGGAGCGGCCCTGGAGGTCAGACTCCTGAGAAGCTGCCCGTGCAGTTGGAGGGGGAGAGGAGGAGGCCCCCACCCCGGAGCAGGTGACCCCAAACCCTTCCCTTAGCCATGGGGAAGCGCCCCTTCCCCTCTCCTTCACAGAACGATACATTTTCAGTCAACGAGACCCTAGGGCTGCCCGGGCCCGCCATCTTCCCCCGAAGATGCCCTCGGTGCGCCTGGGGCTCCGTGCCCGGCACAACCCCGGGGTGCCTGTGGAAAGGCGGCGTGGGGAGCCCTTTGGGGTCAGCTCTCGCAGTGTTATTGGCAGAGTCGTTCTTGTGTAGCTGCCTCCATTTTAAGGGGCCCAAGAAAAATGCGCAGACAATTTGAGCAGACCCTCTGCATGGCCTCACCACCCAGCAGAAACCGGGGCGTCGTGGGCAAAGAGCTCTTCAGCTGCACGAGCCGTGGAAACTCCGTATGAATCTCAGGAACGTGCTGGCGAATTCCTCTCGCCCCCAGCCCTCTTTATAACCGAGGCTCATTGTTTCCTGGAAGCGTTCTCATGTTTATATGTCCTTCTGCAGAGTCAGACAGATTTTTCTCAACTTTTGGTTTCCAGGAGATGATGGGTTTTTCTCCTTTTGATACGTCTGAGGTTATTTGTCCATTCTGGGTCCCCACTGGGATTTGCATGCCCGAAGCCAGGCTTGGCTCTGTGGGGCGCCAGCTGAGCTGTGAGCAGGGACACATGCCGTGCACCCCGCGCTCTGCTGCAAGCGCATCTCCCCCTCCCCACGGCCCTGGGGCGTGGCACTGCCACTGCGGCTGTTTTTATGGCGAGGGAACCCCTCTCCTGGGGACAGCAGGGCAGGCAGCTGGGACCCGAGCTGGCGGCTCTGGCTCTGAAGCTCAGCCCGTGGGTTCCTTCAGGCAGGAGAAGCCTGCCACTGCCTGGTGGACATGGGCGCCCCTGAATGCCATCTCCTGGGGAATTTTTTCACTGCTGATGTGAACACTAAGTCTTGGGGAACTTTCTGGGTCAGTTTTGTACTTTATTCCTGAGTCTTAGAGCACCTCAGCTCTGCTTGGTGCCCAGAACGGGGAGGAGCTAAAACATGGCTCTGATTCCTGCTCCACTCATGAGTGAGGTGCTGGGGGGGGGGTCACGGCCTCAGGCCCCCACCTCAACCCCTGCCACAGGCGGCGAGGCTCAGAGGACAAGCACGGGCCACTTAGACTCATGCTCAGAGCAAGACAGGTGTGGAGGGGAGGGGAGGGGAGGGCAGGGGAGGGGGGGCAGGGCAGAGGAGGACCTGTCTCGGGTCTCTTTGCCCAGGAGGCCAGGGCAGGACCTGGAGGGGCGCTCGGCTTTGCGTTGGAGAGGGGGCCACAGCTCCGCGAGGGTGCATCTCCAGATCTTGCGTGGGCTGTGCCGTGGAAACAGGCCACAGAGCCTTCGGTGAAGGCGCCTGCCCCGTGCCTTGGAGGTCTGCTTCCCTGCAGGTGAGCCAGCCTCGGCATGAACCCTGGCGCTGGCGGTTTCTAGAGATTTCCCAGGTGATAGTCAGGGTTGAGGAGCCCTGGCTGCAGCCACACCCCTGCTTTTCCCCCGAGCCTCTCAAGCGTGTGTGCCCTGGGTCCCCCGACTCAGGGCCTCTGAGAGTGGCCTTGCCTGGCGCACCGCTGCCGACACAGCGGCAGGGAGCCCGGCTCGCCCAGGAGGTGGACGGGAGCTGGGGCCTCGGCGAACAGCGTTTTCCCAGCCTGAAGCTGGGAGCCACCTAGAATTTTCTTTCCGAGGGAAACGCTGACCCCTCACCTACCCACTAGCTCCTGACAAATATTTGGCCGCGTGGGCTTATCGCCGGGGTGTGGGTCTGCGCCGGCTCCCGCTGGCGCCCACTGTACACTTAGGAGGTGGAGCGGGCGGGACTGGCCCTGACTCATGGCCCACAGAGCGTCTCCCCGCTCCCACCCCCGCCCTGGCCCCCCGGCCCCCCCCCCAGCCCGTGCACAGCCCCAGCCCCCCAAAGCCTCGGTGGCTTCAGCATCCTCGAGCCTGACGGGCAGTCCCCCTGGCCTGCTAACCAGTGGCGTCTCCTCGACGGAGGCCAGGCCCTGTCCAGGCCGCTCTACCCGTGGGGGGCTTGCTACCTCTGCCCCGCAGTCAGCTGGCGGCCTCCTGGGGTGACGACTGCCATCTCTGGGTGGTGCCTGAGGCCGGAAGCGACACACCCGCGTCCGCTCAGCTCCCGGGAGCCCACGGAGCAGGGCGGCATCCATAAACGCCCCTTGGCCGAGGGCAGTGCGGCCCAGGAGGCAGGGGGCCGCCGTCCAGCTCCACGTGCAGCTCAGCTGCTGCCCATCCCGGCGGCTTCTGCCCTGGACGCCTCACGACAGCCCCGGGGCCGGAGCCGAGGGCCCCGAAGGAAGGACACGGCCCGGGGTGGGGCCGGCCGAGGCTGGGGTCCCCGGGGCGCCGCACGTGGACGTGCGGCCAGGAGTACTAGCTCGTCTTTGCGTGCTCGCCCGTGTCCTCCCAGGTAGTCCTGCAGCCCCCACGGCACCACCCCTGGTGCTCACCTGGCCCTGCCCTCCCTTTCTCTCCTGGGCACCTCTTAGGAGGGCCCTGCCTGTCTCCTGGGAGCGTGTTTTCTGGTTTCCAGCGATTTCATCTGCACTGAGGACGTAGGGCGCGTTTCTGGGGCAGGCAGAACCCGGTGGTGTCTGTGCTGTGAGGCCACAGCCCCGGGTCCCGAGGGACGAGGCCACGCACCAGCACGCCCAGGTGGCAGGGTCGGAGGCCTGGGGTCATTCGATGAAGTCCTTTTCAGAGATGACTTATCCCCCATCTCAGACCAGTGAGGCAGAGGGGGAAAGTATCGCTTCTCACAGCCGCGTTGGCAAGGTGGTGTGCCAGAGACGGGGCAGGGGCTGGCGCTGGGCACAGGGTGGGCTTTGTCCTCGGGGCTGGCTGTGAGCAAGGGTCCTTAGCAGAGACTCCTGGGACCTGCGTGAAAAGGTGCGTGTGCGCGTGTGTGAGAGGGGGCAGGGGAGGGCAGAGGGACGGCGTTTTCCAGGCAGCCGGGCCGTAGTCGTCAGACGTGAAAGCAGACAGGCCGGGTCACATCCCTTCCCCTGCCGCGGTGGCAGCGGGAAGCTCAGCGCAGCCAGGAGCCGAGACCTCCGGTGCCTCCAGCTTCTCTTGCCTGCCCCTGTCTTCCCACTTCTATTTTCTCCTGTTGAGTACGTATCTGTCAGCCCTTGTGCGAAAACGTGGTGGAACAAACTTGCGTGTCCATCAGTCCGGCCTCGGCTGCCGTCCCAGACCCGGTCACCGGCCCAGGGCCCCTCAGGAGCTCTTGCGACGAGTTTGGTTGTCTAAGGGAAAACCGTAGGTTTTGACTTTTGGAGTCTGGCGCTTGCCAATGACCTTGAAGGCTCCTGCCTGGCCCCCCACTCTATTCCAGAGGACCCTGGTAGCAGGAAAAGGCCTCCTGGCGGCTTGTCTCTCGCTGAAGTTGGTCAGCAGCTCTGAGCACCGACAGGCAGAGCGCACGGTGACTGGGCAGCCGGGTTGGCAAGTCCTCCGGGGCCAGTGGGCGCAAACAGCCTCTTCTCGCCTGTTTCTAGTTTGCTTGACCCATATCTAATCCCAGAAAGCGCCTGTGTTACGCTCTTACGCTTTGGGGAGTTCGGCTCTTGAATTCAATTCAGAGAACTACTTGCAAAGACCCCGAGGTTGAAAAGGATTTTCAATAGGAGCTGAAGAGAACGAGCTTCAAGACACATCATCAAGTGAAAAACACAAGGTGCAGACTGACATTTAGAGATGCCATCGTTTGTTTGAAAAAACAAAAATCAATGCTCAGTGGGTACCGGGTTTCTCTCCGGGGTGGTGTTAGAGTTTCCGTGATTGCTGTAGGTCATAGCACCGCAAGATTGTGAAAGCGCTTCAAATAGGAAACGCTATGCTGTAAAAGTGTTTTAGCAAGTGAGGGGAATACACACGCAGGCACCCCAAGAAACTCCTAGCACCTCTGGGAGAAGGAACTGGCAGCCCAGGGAACAGGCCGAGAAGGAGACTTGCTTTTCTCTGGGCAAGCTTTTGCCACTAACTGTTTTTAATGAATTAAAATTACTTAAACAAAAGATTAATTAAGAAGAAAATAGAGCAGGAAGATAAAGGCACGTTGTTTAAATTCCTCCTCGGGAATTCAGACTCCGTCCAGCCCCGGCCCCCGTCTCAGCCTCCGCAGGCGCTGGCCCCCATGCCAAGATCGTCCCTCGCCCAGACCCCCGGCAAGGCCTGGCCAAACCCCTGGCCCACGGGGACTCTGTCCCGCCCGCGGCCTCCTCCCATGGCACCCCAAAGCCACAGGGCACCCACGCTCGGTGCCACTGCTGTCCCCACGGCTTTGCCCCGGACCCTCAGCCCAAGGGACCTCCCGCGAGCCACCGCAGGAGCCGCCGGCCGGGCCGCAGGCGCCCCCTGCTCGGGTGCCGCGGTGCAGGCAGCTCCGTGCTCGCCTCGTCGGGGTGTGGGCGCTGTTTCCCCCAAACAGGGCTCTCACTGCCCCAGGGCAGAGCGAGGTCCTGGACGCTGACCCCGCTGCCCGTTCTCGGAGCCGCGTGGGGCTGCTCCACAGACAGCCCTTCCTGCTTAGAGAAAGGAGCAGCGTGGAAAGAGCTTCGCCTTCCGGCGGCGGCACCTGGGGCTCCGAGGCGCCTTGCCCACCAGCTGCCCACGAGCCCCAGGCCCACGCGGGATTCCGGACGCGGTGCGTGCCTTTGCAGTCTGCGTCATCAGCTGCTCTGGTTTGGCCACAGCCAACCGGCCCTGAGGCTGCGGCCGATTCGCCAACTGACCCTCTGCTGGGTCTTCCCTGCTTCCCACAACGCCGTGAGCAAGACAGGGCCCCCCACCCCGTGGCAGGCCCACCGAGGAGCTCCATGGTTGCCCAGGTCGTTACTTAGCCGTGTTTGGGCTGTGTGTCGGGACGCGGCATGCAGAGGAGCAGGAAACCTGACTCGGCGCCGCCCCTTGGGTGGGCAGGGGGACCAGGCAGGTGCCGAGCAGGGGCTGTCCCGGGCCCTGCGCTGTCCGGTAGACACGTGCCCCACACTCCCGTCTCTTCCATGGCGCACTGTTGCGTGCTCGTGCCCTTGTCAGTGCCCACGACAGAGAAGGCTGAGTAACTGTCTGGGTTTTTTTTTGTTTTTGGTTTGGTTTTGGTTTTGGTTTTGTTTTAGGAGGTAATGGGGATCGAACCCAGGACCTCGTACATGGGAAGCAGGGGCTCAACCACCGAGCTACAGCTGCTCCCCATGACCATCTGTTCTTACGGGAGTCTAGAGGAAATCCACGCACACACGTCTCACTCAAGGGTAGGCTAAGGATTTCGATCTCCTTGGTTTCGCCCCCGTTTCTTCTAAGGTGTGATGTGTGTCCCCGTGCCTCTGCCTCCGGGCAGCCCAGCTGCAGAGATGCCGCTGCCTGGATCCAATTCTTTGGAAATGCCCGTGACATAGAGTGGCTAATGTACTTTTCCAAACGAAGGCCGAAAACACCTGCTGGCTCTTTCCATTTCATAAAGGAAAAGCTATTTAGATATCAAAAAATCAGGAAGGAGGGGAGCGGACATGGCTCAAGTGGCTGAGCGCTGGCTTCCCACATGAGAAGTCCTGGGTTCAATCCCCAGCCCCAGTACTGAAAAAAAGATAAAAATAAATGTAAAAATAAAGATAATTAAATTAGGAAGGAAATAATCCCAGAATAAAGGCCCACCTTTCCAATGGTAACATCAGATAATAGAAATCCTGTCTCAGGATGACAAGTGACTTAACTACTGTGTGCCGCGGTTTCCCCATCTGGCAAATGGGGTAGTAGTGCCACATCCTGGTGGGCCTTGCGAGGATTGCCTGCGTAGTGTCCGTGAAGTGCCCAGGATGGTACTGGGGCTGTGACAGGCGTGAGGGGAGGGTTTGCTCAACAAATGAAAGGGTAAAGCCAGCAAGTGGGGGGAAGCCGGGGCCTCAGGCCTCAGGCCTCGGGCAGGCGTTTTCCTCGCTCCGCTTTGTCCCCGCGGCCCTCCCGCCCCGCGCCCTCCCGCCTCACGGCCCTCCCACCCCCTGGCCCTCCCGTCCCCTGGCCCTTGGCCCTCCCGCCCCGCGGCCCTCCCACCCCGTGCCCTGCACCCACAGGTCTTCGGCGGCCTCGTGTGGATCCTCATCGCCTCGTCCCTCGTGCCCCTCGCCCTGATCCAGGGCTGGGTGATGTTCGTGTCCGTGCTTTGCTTCGTGGCCACCACCTCCTTGCTCGTCCTCTACATGGCTGGCGTCCACGGCGGGGAGGCCTCCTGGGTCACCCTGGTGAGTGACCCTCCCGCAGGCCTCCAGCTCCCAGCTGCCCCCTGCACCCCCGGCCCACCCCCACCCCCCGCGCCTGCCGGGGGGGCTGGTTTCACCTGGCCTGGGGGTCCCCGAGGCAGCCGCTCCAGGGGAACTGCCCACCCAGCCTCGGCCCCTCCAGGCAGTTTCCAGAGATGGAGACAGGAATGCCCAGTCCCTGCCACAGCTACCAGAACCAGTGCTGGCCACTGAAGCCCAGGCTGCCCCCACTCCAGGGAGAGCAGCAGCCCCTTCGCACTGAAGTTCCCAGTGGCCCCCAGCACCAGAAAAAGAAAACTCTGGGCCACGTGGGTTAGACAGCCTCTGTGAGCAGAGCACCGAATGTGGGGGGAGTGGTGGCGGGGGGTGATGGGGGTGATGGGGGTGATGGCAGGGCTGATGGTGGGGAGTGATGGTGGGGGGGGGTGATGGGGGTGATGGCGGGGGGGTGATGGTGGGGGGTAATGGTGGTGATGGCAGGGGTTATGGGGGTGATGGGGGTGATGGCAGGGGTGATGGCAGGGGTGATGGGGGTGATGGCAGGGGTTATGGAGGTGATGGGGGTGATGGCAGGGGTGATGGCAGGGGTGATGGCGGGGGTGATGAGGGTGATGGCGGGGGTGACGGGTGGGATTCAAAGGCAGTAGCGGAGGCGTGTGGTGTCGGCATGTGGTGTTGCCAGGCCCTGCGGGGATCCGGCGGCCCCCGCTCTCCTCCTGGCTGCTGGGTCATCTCTGCTGCCCGCCCCGTGTCTCTGGCCCCGCAGGACGCTGCCTACCACTGCGTGGCCGCCCTGTTCTACCTCAGCGCCTCCGTCCTGGAAGCCTTTGCCACCATCACGATGCAGAACGGCTTCACCTACAAATCTTACCACGAGAACATCGCCGCTGTGGTAAGCCTGCCGCCCGCCGCGCAGTGTCACGCCGACCCCGGGCCCTCCATGTTTTCAGTTCACCAATCTTTGTGAAGTAAACCCCCCTCCTTTCTGAAGACGCGGCCCAGGAGAAAGGACGGGAGGTGCCCGGGGCCTCCAGGCCCCCGTTTCACGGTGGGAGGGCCAGGCCGGCGAGGGGTCTACTGCCCCCCTCGAGTGGGCTGCCTGGGAGGCCCCAGCACTGGGTGGGGTGCGCTCTGCCTGGCCTCCGAGGACCACGGGGCCGGGGCTCCAGGGCGAAGCCTGCACCCAGGGGCTGCTCCCCGCAGGCCAGCAGGGCCCGTTAGAGCAGAGGGGTCCCGGCTGGCTGCAGGGCCGCGGCGGCACCCGGGGGTCAGCGAGCAGCGGAACTCCTCAGTGGGACACACTGGCAGGAAGTGAGGGGATGCGCTGCCGCCGAAAGCTTTTCCTGGAGTGGCGCCTGCGTGCGCTGGCCCCAGCCTCCTCACGGGCGAAAGCATGTGTCTAACTGGGGTCTCGACTCTAAAACGAGAGAGGAAAAGGTTTCAGACGTGGTGCCCTCCAGGTCTCTAGAATGGGCCTAAGAAGCCCCAGGCCCATGTGCTCGATGGCGCGGCACAGGCCTGAGCGGGGACAGGGCAGCCCCGTGGGGAGGACCGGGGCAGGAGCTGGGAGGGGGCAGGCGCCGCGTCCTGCTCCCAGAGGCAGGGGGTGGGGGGCACCCCACACGCCCACACGCCCCCCTGCGCCCGCCTATAAATGGGGCCACCCCAGCATCCCTGGTGTCCCCTCCAGCGCCCCATGGCGGGTTTCTGAGCAGCAGGGCCTGGGGGCCTGGCGCTGGCCTCCTGGGGTGTCCTTCAGAGGAGGGTTCCGTCTCCCCACTCCCGGAGCCTCGTACCCCTCCCCACCCTGCCGGCAGGCCCCCACGCAGCACTTGGCAGCAATTTCCAGACAATCACTGTGGAGGACAGAAACCAAGTGTGGACTGGCAGGGGCTGAGAGGGGCTGGAAGCGCAGTGCAGGCACCCCCGAGCCCCGAGGACTCTTCGTGGAGTGAGCCGATTTCCGGCCGCCCGCTCAGGGTGGCCTGCTTCCGAGGCCACGTGGGTGGGATCTCAGAGCGGGTGCGCTCTCTGCCGTCTGGGCTGCAGCCGTCAGGGCGTGGCTATGCGGCTCCGCGGCCCATCGGCGGGTTCGGCAGTCTGGGCCCGGAGCCCAGAACCCAGGTGCTGTGCGCTGGGGCGCACCGGGCCGGAACCAGGGGCCAGGTGACGTAACGCCCCTCCGTCCAGCATGTCCAGTGCCCGGGCCCTGCCCGCGCCAACACACGCCCTCCCGCGGCCGGGGGCGCCCACCCTCTCCCAGCCCTGCCCGGAGGAGGGGTCTGGAGGCCACAGTGCGCCCCCGCCCCCAGCCGGCCTGCCCCAGCGCCCAGGCCTTGAGCTCGCTTGGAAAATAAGTGTCCGCTCCTGTTCCCCGGGACCTCGGGCGGGGCTGCCATTCCCCAGGCAGCCAAGCGCCCTCGCGGGCAGGGCCGTTCCGGGGGGCTGCGGCCTTGTGTGGCAGGGTGCCTACGAGCCCCCTGAACGTGTTACTCAGTAACTCGGCTCACTCGCGGCCTCCGGCCAGTGAGGGGTAAGAGTTCTCCTGGGGGGCGGGGGCGCGGCGGCAGATGGTGTTTACGCGCATTCTCAGGAGTCACGGAAGCATGACCGTCCTCCATGCTAGTCTGGGCTGGAAACTCTTGACCCAGCCCAGGGTCACAGAGCAGGTGCAGGTGTTTGGCTCCGGGCAGGCCTGCGTGGTGGGACGGTGACAGGCGCTCCCCAGCAGCCCCCTCCGCAGGCCCCGGCCCGTGCCCGGGGAAAATTCTGGCAGGGGCCTGCGGCTGTCCAGGCAGCGTCCAGTCCTAGCTGAGGCCGCAGGGACCCCAGCTGCTGTGTCTGGCCTCACCGGGGTGGTGGAGGAAGCCTTCCTTGGGGTGCTTTCCTTTGGGGGCGTTTGAGGACCCCCGTTCCCCACCGGCTGGCACCAACAGAGTGGCACGTGGTTTCGCCTCGAAGGCCCACAGGACGGGGGCCAGCCCTGGCGCCGCGGGGAAGGCTGTCTGCTGCGACGGGGGGCAGTAGCACAGTGCACGCTCGTGGGGTCGGCGTCCCTGAGAGCCACGGGGGCGTCCGCGCCCTCCCGCCAACAGCCCTTTATCTCGTCCTCAGGTGTTCGCCTACGTGGCCACTCTGCTCTACGTCACCCACGCAGTGCTTTCTTTAATCAGGTGGAAGTCTTCGTAAAGCAGCCGCGGCTGTACCTGGGAACCCGACAGGGTCCCTGGCCAGCCAACCTTACGCATAACTGCTTAGGACGCTTTCACGTCGGGGAAAAGCAACGCTCCCTTCCTGTGGTGTCACGTCTCCTCTCCACAGACCTTCCTGTTGGGGCCTGGGGCTTGTGTTTTAACCTCCAGCCCCAGAGCTGTCGTCTGGGGTCCCTTCCTCTCTGAGCGTGATGGTGGGGTGGGAAGCGGGGACTGTCATCTGAGGGACCACAAAACAGATCCCCGCTGAGCCCAGGATCGGATCTTGAGAACTGGCTGCTGGCATTTTCCACGGCTCCTTGGAGCACCCCACCTCGTGGCCGCAAGTCACGAAATCCACGTCGGGGGGCTGAAACTCGCCGCTGTCCACGGTGGAAGATGATAAACCTTTGGAATACTTCCCTTATAAAATGCCTGTGTTCAGTGGTCTTGTGGGCTGTTTTTTGGGTTTTGTTTTTAATTCCCTGGTACCAGGCACGCTGCCGTTTTATCTTCCTTCCTGAGGAATCCTTTGGCTTCAACAGAATCTTCAGAGGCAGCGCCAAGCGAGCGACGGCTTTGTGCTCTCTCTGAGCCTGGTGCGTCCCTCCCCAGCGTCAGCTGGTGTCCCGTCTCTGAAAGGCTAAAACGGCACGGCCAGGGCCACGGGCACGCAGAGGGGCCACCGGGGGCCTGCTCCAGCGCCCTCTGTACGTGGCAGCGGCGTTTCCTTCGCCAAGTGCCCGCCTGGCGGCTCCTTCCTCTTCCTGCCAACGCGGTCTGTGCTCGCTTAGAACTCCCTCCCCCTCGGTAAAGCTGTGTGCTCTGAAGTCTGTGGCCCAGGTTCCCGTCAGTGGCGTGGATAATAAACTGTTTTAGAACCTGCTTGGGCCCCTCCACGTCAGAGGAGTGTGGAGGAAATGCCCAACGCCACGTCCTGGCCGCGAGGTCGACGCCTGGGCCGGACGAGAGAGGACAACAGGGGGTCAGGAGTCCCAAGGCCCAGCTCCCCGTGTGACGCTCCTTTACCCCCGGGTGCCCAGGGCACTCCAACGATGGGACCCCAGACGGGGGCTTCAGATGTGAGCAGCCTCCAGCCACGGAGGCGTGTGGGCAGCGGCTGCACAACCTCGTGCGAGGGCAATGCAGAGCGAAGACGGACCTCGGGTGGGGGGTTTAGGGTTTGGCCAGCTGACACTTTACCCCTTTTCCCACCTGGTCAGGTCTCAGCAGCAAGTTCAGGGGGCCTTTGTTCTCGAGGAAAATTGGTACCCAAAAAGGCCACTTCTAGTGGATGCACTAAAGCAGTCAAAATTTCATAGCAGGGGAGCAGCTGTAGCTCAAGTGGTTGAGCACCTGCTTCCCAAGCACGAGGTCCCGGGTTCGATCCCCAGTGCCTCCTAAAAAAAATCTCATAGCAAAAGGCTGGATTGGGCTTTAGCTTGGAAAACCAAGCTACTAATTAAGGAATAAAAGGCAGCATGTCACATAATTAACCAAAGTTGCAGTCAAGTCTTGATTGAAGGAAGCCTCACTTTTTCAACAAAACCGCATGAAGTTAAGCCAACTTTAGCAAATGATGCTAAAGAGGCTCATTGTTGACCAAAAAAAAAAACAAAAGGACCCTGAGGGTGTTGAGCCCAGAGCCCCCACCCTGCCCCCCTTTTCCCTGCAGCTGGGCAGCCCAGCTGGGAGGAGTGATTACGCCTGACCCTGAACTACAAAAGGCAGCAAATCATCACATCCCGGCCCTAACGCTCCAAAGCTAACAAGGCAGCACAGCCTAGCCCTGGGCTTTTGTAGTCTAGGTCTAAAAACTCATTCTCATTAAAGACTTTGCTTGGACTGACCTGGCTGCTCTTCTGATTTCCAAGTCGCCTTCCTTCCTCCACTTCCCCTCAACAGAGGGCTTAGTTGACCTACCCTAAGGATTTCTCAAGACTTTGAAATTTTAATTATTTTCTTTAAAGAAACTTACATGTGGTCTTTTTCTATTTTGTCCTTTTTTCAGTTGCAAATTGGTCCCTATAAAATCCTTCTAGGTCAAATGCTTTGCAGATGATGCTCTGGGGCCTGGGGCCCTTTGGCCACTGGTCCCTCGAGGCTGTGGGTGGCATCTGCCCGGCTCCCCTCACCTCTGCCCCTGGGCCTTGGGCACGCCCTGGTGCCACCCCCAGAGGACCATGGGACGTCCCTAGATGCTGCCTGATTGTGGACCCTGCCTAGGCCAAAGGTCAGGCAGCACCAACACCCAAGCCTGACTGCCCCAAACGCAGAGTTCACAGCTGAGTGTCCGTTCCCAGCAGCTCCCAGCAGCTCCATGCTGGACTCTCCAGCCTGTCCCCATGCGGGTCTGTCCTCAGCACCGCAGGAAGTGACAGTGAGGGCGGGGGTCTGCAGACAGGAGGGGGCAGGCATTTGGGGCCACCCCAGAGCAGCGGCAGGCCACGTGCAGGGCCTGGGCTTGGTGGTCTTCCTGAGGGGGGCTGGCTGCTCGGAGCCATGAAGTCAAGATGCTTTTCTCCCCGGAGCCAAAGGCCCCCTCCATCCAGCAGTGCTTTGTAAGGAAGGTGACAGCCAGGGGACTTTCAGCTCTTGGGACAAGGTGGGCCATCCTTCCGTGGGCCTGGGAAGGGATCACGGAGAAGCTGAGGGCTATGACATGACCGAGAACCAAAGCTTGCAGAGCAGACCCAGCCACAGCCTCCACCTGATGCCATGTACCCCACGGCCTCCACCCCACACTGCCTGCCCCTTGGCCTCTCCCCCTAGACGTGTGCTCGGCCTGGGAAGGGCCCCTCCCTCCTGCCTCACGTAAGGGACTCGCTGCACCGACTGTGCCTCGTGGGTCTCTGTGATGAGCCCGTGGCCTGTGCGCTGCCCACTCTGCTGGTCCACTTAGGGCTCGTGGGCAGAGGACAGCGGGCAGAGGGGGGAAGGCAGCGTCCGGGGCGCTGTGGGGTCTGCTCCGGACACACTCAGGAGGCCAGGGCCTCCCTCCTGCCTCCCACAGCCCCAGGGCTGGCTCCAGGGGCTCAGGGTTACTGGTGCACACAGTGGGTGAGGCTGCGCCTGACTGGAGGCCAACAGCAGAGCCCCTGCCCGGTGGGGAGGGGGCTTCGTCCCCTGCGGTCCACCTCCCCTGGAGGCCCCCGCCCCAGGGGTCTTCACCCACATCCCAGAACCAGCCTCTAAAGAGCAGAACCGGGCAGGCCGGGGCTGCTGAGCAAAGCAGCTGAGTGGAGCCACCGCGGAGGACCACACAAGGGCCTGCTGTTCCCCGATCAGTGGGGGGCGTTGTGGGGTGACAACGGGCCTTTCAGGAGACAAAGCGCCTCTGGCACCGCGCCGCGCCCTCCCTCACTTTCAAATGGCCGGACTTAAAGGGACTCTCCCAGTGGCTCGCCCCTCCCTCGCTGCCTCCCCCTCCCTCGCTGCCTCCCCC
>JAKSZT010054233.1:65774-80384 GCA_026826555.1 Tolypeutes matacus | reverse complement strand
CCCCTCCCTCGCTGCCTCCCCCTCCCTCTCTGCTTCTCCCTTCCCTCACTGCCTCCCCCGCCCTTGCAGGCTCGCCCCGTTGCACCTGCGAGCTCCAGGGCAGGTGAGGCGCTCTGCTCCCAGGGCTTCCTGCAGCCGCTGGGGTAGCCCACCAGGAGGCAAGCTGCAGGGGACACAAAGGGAGAGATCTGCGGTCACTAGCAGGTGCCAGGAGTGCGTTAACGCTTCAGGTCTGCACTTAATCCTCGTGCCGATCTCACGTGGAGGGGGCCACTTAGATGAGGCATCTGGGCACAGAGAGGTAAGTGATTTACCTAAAATCACACAGCAAGGAGGCATGGGGCCCGTCTCAGCAGCCTTGCCCCGAGCCCCCACGGTTACCGGCGCGGTGCCCCGTCTCTGGGAGCAGGGGTCACAGATGCTCAGCCCCCCAGCACTGACAACACCGCTGCAGGCTCTGAGCAGCACAGCTTGCTCTCTGTTGCCCCAAATCGCTTCACATCTGCCTGGAGCCCCCGCAGCTCCAGTCCCCTCCTCTCAGACACACCTCCCAGGAGGGATGGGCTCCTCTGCCTGGGCAACAATGCATGGGGGGCTTTCCCAGGCAGAGGAAGGGAGTGAGCCAGGCTGGGTGGGGGTCTCGGGTGCCCTGAAGACGAGGCTGCAGCGTGGCTCTTACCCAGAGGGCTCCCGAGGGGGCACCTGTCCAGGTGAGCGCTGCGGTGGCCCCGGGTGGGGCCGTGGGTGGGCAGCCGAGCCACGGTTTGGGGGGACAGTGAGTGGCAGGGGCGCTGAGGGCCCTCCACCCTGCCTTGGGGAGTTTGGGGGCTTGAGGCGAGGGCCCAGGTGGCTCTCCTCGCAGGGATGCGGGCGGGAAAGGCCTGGAATGGCCGAGGTCTCCGGCCTGGGCAGCTGGTCACAGGCGACGACTCTGCTTATCCGGAAACTTTGCCAAAACCTTGGACTGACACTTCGGCTTTTCCTCACAGAATTGAGCATCTTCCCTGCGGGGACCCAGGCTTCAAGCAGCCCGTGGAGCAAACCCTGCACCGGTGCCCGGGGAAGGAGGCCTCGGAGGCCGGAGACGTTCCCAGATGAAGAGCCTGAGGCCCTGGGGGCCAGAAGACCCCACCAGTGCCCAGGAGCCCCTGCTGGGCGGCCCCGCCCGCTGCCCATCTCCTGCCCCCACTTCTAAGCTCCCGTGTGAGGTGGTGGATTCGGTGATGGCCTCGGCCCCAGCCAGCTGCAGGTAGCCGGCTGCTGGTGCCAGTGAGGCGGCCGCAGCTCCCACGGAGTTCTTGGGCCTGTGTCCAAAAGCAGCTGATAGAACCAGCTGGTAGCCACTGTTCCCTAACAATCTTGGGGCCGAAGACAGTTCCAGGGGCATTTGAGGAAACATAGAATGTTAGATAAGCTAACTGGCACGGTCGGTAGCCCGAGTGACATGTTATGCTTACTCTTGTGTCAATATGTTATTGTATGCCAAGACTAAGACAACCAAAACAGCAGCACAGCCCGAAGGCGGGCGATCGTCTGCTGCTCGGCTGCTGCCTGGTATGGACCATTATGCTTCTCCTCCTCGTGGGTCCCTTTCTTGGAAGCGGTTAACACCCTGCTTTCTGCCATTCACAGGCAGGGGGGAGAGGCGGCCGAACTAGCGCAGCCCACTCTGAAGGTGGGCGGGTGGAGGCCCATGGGGAGTGGCCCCAGGGCCCTCGGTTTCTGTAGGGGCCATGTTGTGGACCCCACAGGATACATGTCCGCCCGGTGGCTGGACGGAGGGCATGGCAGGCACCCCGGGCTCGGCGGCACAGCCAGCAGGCACAGTGCAGGGGGAGCAGGGGAGGCGGCCCCTCCTGGGCACCACTGTGTCCAGGTCAGCAGGAGTGGCAGTGGGAGGTGGGCAGACAGCACACCCCACAGGCCTGTTCCCTCTGAAGGCCCAGCCAGGGTTTCCAGGCCTGCCCTGCACCCCCTCGGGAATGTGCACAAGACAGACGCCAGCCGAGCTCCTGGCAGGCCAGAGGCACCAGAACTGACCCGCGGCCCTCGTGTCCCCCAGGGGTCCTCGCCTGCCCTGGCACAGCCCCTGCTGTAATGGAAGAGCACGGGCCTCTGGCCACACGAGGCAGGAAATGGGGAGAGGGCAGTATGGAGGGATAGAGAAAGCTAGCCAGCTGCGTTAAACCGAGGGCCACCCAGGGCCAGCAAGCATTGTCATGGTGATGGGGCGGAAAGTTCCACCGGCTTCAGAGTGCTGTTGGGACACTCCGGTCTGGGCAGAGGCCGACTGCGCAGGCCTGCCCCTCCTTCCCGCCCCGAATCTTGCCTTTTGCAGCTCCTGTTCCTCCTGCTTCCCGGCTCTCCCGCACTGGCCTTGCCACCAACCTCAGCAGAGCTTGAGCCGGCAATTTGGGTCCATCCACGGCCTGAGTCCCGCCTGGCCATGCCTTCCTGCATGCGAGTGGAATCACCTATTTCAAAAATTAAAAAAAAAAAAAAAAAAATGCAGCAGCCCATCAGAGGCCCTTGCCCAGTGCCTCATCCCTGCCTGACCCTTCCTCCTGCCGCCTCCTCCCCTTCTACAAGCCTGCCTCCAGCCTGCTCACAGCAGGTGCCCTCACCTGCCCAGGTTACTGCCCTTCCCCGCCAGGTCTGCCCAAATCTCCACTGCCTTCAAAACGCCTCCACCACCTACAGCCCTCCAGGGTCTCTCTGCAGCCGCTGTGGCCTTCAACCCCAGCATCTGCTTGGCTCCTTTTACAATTTCTTTCTCTTTATTGAGAGTCTCATATTGTTCACTTGTGGTTTTCCTGATGTCCTTTAGTTCTTTCTCCATGTTTTCCTTAATCTCCTTCAGCACAGTGAGGATCATTTTTTAAAAGTCTTTGTCCAGTATGATTCCAAAGTCTGGTTCTCTTTGTTGATAGTCTCTAGATAGTCACCTTGTTCCTTTGCATGGGCTCTCATTTCTTGTTTCTCTGTTTGTCTTGTAATCTTTAATTATATTTTTAATATTTTAGTATTGTAAAGTGTTAGCTCCCTGTGCTATCTGTTCCTTAAGTTTGTGTCCAGCTAGTCATATGATAGAGATTTCCTTAAGTACCAGGAGCTAACAAAAATAAAGATATTAACGCAAAAACCACCATTCGGTCTTTTCAAACTGCTCTCCTTTGACTGGTGTGCTCCTTCAGAGTTTAGCCCTCCTATCAAGAAGATCAACCCGAGGCAAAAGTGAAGTGCAGGCTCCTCTCCATCTTTTCTGAGCCTAGGTTTTGTCCTGGGCTTGTGCTTGCTCATGGCCTTAGGAACTGCCCCCATTTATAGGAATTCAAATGCCACCTCTACATCCTATGAAATAGACTTTCTCCTCTTCCCAGTCCTCTACTATATGACTAAAGCAGGTAATCTTCTGCCCGTTTCATACACTGCCCTAGCTGTGCCTGAGTAGCTTCTGTCTGGAAGGAGGGTAAGCCAGAGAGGAGTTTCCTGGTTCAGTCCTTCAGGCTGCCACTGATAGACGGGCACCACCATACAGGCACCCCAGTATGTGCGTAGGTGTGACTCTGCTCCCTCTGGAACAGGGCCAGGGACCCACAACGGGAGCTCAGGCTGCCTCCATACTGCACAGGGGAGGGATTTGGGGAAGGGCCAGCAAGGGCACCAGGAAATTTTTCTACCATTTTGAAAGTTGTTCATTCTTTATTTGGCACTCGCCCAGGTACTACAACCTTTAACCGTTTCCTGGAGTTGAGGGACTATGGCTCTATCAGGTTTTGCTTGTCGTTCTAAGATTCTGTCAGGGGAATGGCACCCTGGAGTGTCTTATGTCACCATCTTGGTTGACAGGAAAGTCTTACTATAGATTTATGTGTTCATAAAGGATGTTGGTCTTTAGTTTTGCTGTCTCGCAATGTATTTGTCTAGTTTGGGTATTAGGGTAATGCTGGCCCCAAAGAATGAGTTGGGCATTTCACTCCTCTTCTATTTTCTGAAGGAGTTTACATAGGATGGGTATTATTTTCACCTTAAATGTTTGGTAGAATTAATCAGTGAAGCCATCTTACCTGGAGCTTCCTTTGTGTGTCAGTTCATATTTCGAGTGGGGTCTGAAAGCTGCTTAGAAGATCTGAGTCCACGGGTGGCGTATTTGGAGGGTTGCTGTTGGGGTTCAGATGGGCTGGTTGGTGAGAAACTCTAAATCCTTCTCCTTGGCCGGTCAGATTCCCAGATCACCAGCCCTGTGGAAGCCCAGAGAGAAAGTGTCCAGCAGTCAGCATTTCCCAGTGCTGCACCCCGTGCCCTTCCTCACTTAGTCCAGACTCAGGTGTCCCCACATTCACAGAGAGTGGATGGGGCTTGGGGCTGCTGGGGGCTGGGAGGCTCAACTTCATTCCCTCCAGAGAAATCTCCCAGCTGTACAAAGTGGAGGAGAGAATTTTGGCATCTTACCCCTTCTTGGACAGATTTTCTTCTTATTTAGACTCCTTTTTCAGCCCCACCTCTAGAACTGTCTGGCGTCAACAATTCCTGAGCCTTTTGAGAACTCTGGTTATAGGCTGGGTTGGTTCCAGGCTTTTGCTGCTGCGTCCTCAGGTTTGTTTTTCCCAGTCTGAAAACCATCCATGTTCCCCCATCTGATTTCCAGCTTCCAAAAGTTTGTTGCTTCTGACTCCAAGCATTCCTCTCCTAGTAGGTTTTTGCCTTTTAAAAACAACCTTTACTGCCATTTGAGCATATTTTCAAGAAGGCACTAAAATAGATAAGCACCTTTAGTTTACCGTATTTACCCCTGCCCCAAAGAACACCTTTTTATTTTCTATCCACTGCAATCTGGTTTCTGATCCCATTATTCCACAGCATGACTTATAAAATGACTGTTATCAGTTAGCACACCAATGATTGTCACGCAGAGTGATAATTATTAAACTAATATTTGTCAGATGTAACTCAAGCGGTTGAGCACCTGCTTCCCATGTATGAGGTCCTGGGTTTGATCTCCAACCTCCTAAAAACAAAACAAACAAACGAAAAAACCAACTCTCATTGGGGAGCAGATGTAGCTCAGTGGTTGAGCTCCTGTATAAGAGGTCTGGGTTCAATCCCTGGTACCTCCTAAAAAAATAATAATAATAATAATAATATTTGTGATACTTAATGTGGTGGTTTGAAGTTGTCTATACCCCAGAAAAATATGTTCTTAAACGTAATCCATTCCTGTGGGTGTGAACTCATTGTGAGGTCACCAGTTAGGGTGTGTGCAGCCCAGCTCAGCTGGGATGGCTCTTAATCCTATTACTGGAATCCTTTTTAAATGGAATGAATTCAGACAGAGAGAGAGGGAGGGAAGGAGGGAGGGAGAGAGAGAGAGAGAAAGCCACAGGAAGTAAGAGGCTGAAACCAACGTAACTCAGAAAAGAAGAAAGACTAGGAGATGCCACTATATGTGTCGTGCCATGTGACAAAGGGGCCAAGGATCGCTGGCAGCCAGACCCCGAACACAGTCTTGGGGGAGAAAGCATCGCCTTGATTTGGACATTTTCCCAGCCTCAAAACCATGAGCAAATAAAGTCCCATTGTTTAAGCCAAACCAGCAGCCCAGGAAACTAAAACACTTAATAGAAGTATTCATACCAGAATTCGGGTACCATTGCTTTTATTGTTTCATGACATTTACTAGTCATTATAATCGCTATCAATGTCATGGGCTGGGACTCTAACTTATTCTTATTCCCAAATCGGATAGAGAATTGCTCTGAAGCATCGCACCACGTTCTAAATCCTCATGCGTGTACAGTGATTTTCACTCTCTCTATGCTGTTCCATTCATTTTTTGTCCGTTCTAGAATGGCCGCCACCCTGTCTTGATGAACGCAGAATTGTCTGGCGTTCTGTCGGCATTACAGGGCACAAGCAGACCCAGCACCCTAATCCATGGCAGGGCAAGCCCCATCAGCTTCCATCTGGGCTGCGCTTGCTTATACTCCCTAGAACTGGTTTGACAGATTCCACAACAATTCTAGGACTTTAAATTGAAATTGCTTTGGATTTATAGATCAGTTTGGGGTGAAATGACCTCCTTTCAATGCCAAGTCTTCCCATCCACGAGCAAGTTATGTGTCTATCTGATCAAGAGTGTCATGTCCTTCAGGAGACATTTAAGATCTTGCACATTGTCAGTTCTGGGAACTCCTGAGTCTTTTGGATGTTGCTTTTTCTATCAGGCCATAGCTGGGGCACCGGCCACCTGGTGGTCAGTCTCTGGGTGGCCCTCCCCCCGTTGCCTTGAGCCTGCTTGCTTTCACCTTAGAAGTCTGTCAACCGAGCCTTGGATAATGCAGATGGGCAGCCACGTCCACTGAAAATGAAGCTGCTCCATGTGGCTGTGTGGGCTCAAGCCCCAGGCTAGTACGGGGGGCCGGCAGGCATGTTCTCTTCCCTCCTAATGGGAAGGATGCTTCTAAGGTGTCTCCATTAATTTCCAACTTTGGTCTGGTGAGTGCCACTTATACCTTAAGAGTCCTCCTCTACGCCTAGTTTGCCAAGAGATTTTATCAAGAATGGCTGTGACTTTTGTTCACAAGGTTTTTCTTTCCTCTTTGAAGCTTTTACTCTAGTAAATGACATTGTTGAGCCAGGCCTGGGGTCATGGCCATGGGACCCCTCTGGACCCACTGATGCTGTCGGGGGATGCTTTCTCCTTCTCGGGGGCAGTCAACGGACCCATGGTCTTAAGCAAGTTTCCTCGCTATCTGTGAGCCCCTTTCCTGGAGATGATCTCGGGTTGCGCCATCACTGGCTCTGCATGGTTTCCTTGTCCTCTCAGTGTCTGGAGATCCTCAGGCCTTGGGGAGGTTGGGCCGGGCTGTGACTGGGGTGGTGGTCTCTGCTCTACTGGACGTGACCGAGCACTCAGGGTTCCCCCGCGTGCACACCGTCTTGCCCCCAGAGCCGGCTGTGGGCTGCAGGTGAAGCTGGGCCAGGTGGAGCGCCAGCTCTGGGACCAGGACACTCAGGCCAGGTCCAGGGCTGGCCAGGGGCAAGTGCCCTCCCGCTGGTCTCCACGGTCTGGTAGTCTGGAAGCTTCATCTCACCGAGACCGAGGAATCCAAGTGAAGCTCTGCCCAGAAGTGGGAAGACGTCCGTGTGGCAGGTTCCAGCCTCGTAGAGCTGCAGAGTGCCCAGCACCTCCACATCCTTCACTGCTCCTTGTCAAATAAACGCTGATGTGCTTGTGACGCCCGTGACACTCCACCACGTAAAAGCAGCTTGTTACAGGTTTCATCATCCTGCATCCACAATTGCCAGAAGGGCACCTACTGTTCTTTGTGTCTTAGGAAGGGGACTGGCCTGTGATCTTTTAAAACGACTTCCAACAGGGGCCTTCACAAGTTGAAAGTCTGGGAAGTCCTGGGGGGGCCTCCTGGAAGCCAGCTGGCCTTTGCGTTCGCAGGCAGCTGGGTGGCCGCTGCCCTGGCCACTTGGCCCCCCGCCCTGCCTGGGTGACCAGCTGACCTGGGCGCTGCCAGTCGGTGGTAGTGAGGGCTCCCCAAGGGTGGAGGGGACACTAAGGCCCCCCACAGTGGACCCCACTTCAGGCTCTGATTCTTAGGGACTCCTCAACCCGCTCAGCTCTGAGAGGAAGTGTGCAGTGCTAACAGCCACAGAGGGTTCTGGAAGGCCCAGGAAGCCACCCACACCAAGCCTGCAATACCTAGCGAGCCTCGAGGCCCTTCCCTGGGTGTGAGCAGACTCGGGGTTTGGGGTGGTCTGGCAAGCGTCCAGTTCACAGCCTCAGGTGGCTCCCTCCTGACGTCCCCATGAGCCCGGACAAAGTGCCATCCTGCGCGTGAGCCATCAGGCTGCGTGTGCTCAGTCACCTTGAAGTTCTCGCAGCCGGGACCTTCTACCTGGTCTAGGAGATGCTGCTTCTGAGAAGTAACCCCACCCCCCTCAGGGCACTTCTGGTCCTCTTGACCCTCCTTTTGCAAAAACATATTTTTGCAAAATTCCATCAGATCTTGTTTCTTTCAACAGAGGGAAAGGAAGGGAGAGTGTCTTAGAGTGACAGGCTGCTACGACAAACATCACCACCCGGCTTGGGCTTCAACAGCAGGAGCCTGCTGGCATGGCTTCAGAGGCCGGCTTCCTCTGGGGTCCGGGGAATCTGCCGGCCGGCAGCCTGCGGGCTCCTTGGCTTTCCTGCCACGTGGAGATGTCCTCCCCCTTCTCTTCCAGCTGTGCCCTGTGGCTTCTCCTTCCACATCCGATTTCCTCTGCTTATCCCTGTTAGGTTTGGGCAGGTAACTAATAGCACCTTCACAGGGCGTGGCGTGGCCTGGGCCCCAGGGCAGCTAGAGGCTGGAGGGCTGGGGAGGGCTGGGCCACCAAACCCTCTGCAGTCTCTGGGAGGGGCAGCAGGACACTGCCGATGGGAGGGAGCTGGCCACCAACGGGGTGCCAGGAAGGGGCAGCCCCAGAGCAGCTGTGGGGTCTTCTCTGAAGACCCTTGTGGTCCCAGCATCAGCCAAGGGCCTGAGTGACACTTAAGGCCCCCTTGAAAGGACAGAGGCAAGTGAGGGGTTTCCTGAGAGCCGCAGAAACGGTGATGGTGACTCAGGGCAGCCTGGGTTGTGCTGACGGCAAAGCTCCGTCTCCACCCCCTCCCCACCCCTCGGGGCACCCCTGGCCTCTGCCCCCTACCTCAGGAAGAGATGGGCTTGAGCGTGTGTGACTTGAGTCCCTGAGGGCGCGGGGTCAACACGGTTTCTGAAGCAGTGGCTGCGTTTTGTGAGAGGACGAGCTTGCCCTGGTCTGTTTCATCTGCAGTGTTCCTAGAGTCCTGTTTATCTTTAGGAGACAGTAATGGAGCTGGTCTCCGGGATGAGATAAGACGAAGGGACTCAGCCCTGCTGTGCAGGCACCCGAGGATGTCCCCCGCGCAGAGCGCTTCCTTCCCAAGGAGCCTCCAGACTCCAAAGGCCGACATAGTGGTCACGTGGTCCCTTCCCTGACTTTACAGCCGGGGAGATGGGGGACAAGCGGAAAAGCGCCAGGCCCAGGCCACGTGCCGCCCCAGCCCCTCCCGCTCCCCACAGCTGCCTCCTACCGCCTCGCCCCGGCAGCTCCGCAAATCCACGGGAAGGAGGGGCCACTCGGCAGAGGGGCTGCCCAGCCCCCAGAGGAAGGGGAGCAGGGGGGACTCTTTCAGGACAGTCTTCTTTGCCGTGCAAATCTGGGGGCTTAATTTGATTCAGGTTGCTATTCGGTGCTTAGGGTCCCTGGGGCCCCACTTGCGGCATTGCAGACTGGAACGATTCAGCTCGTGCAGCGGCCGGTCGAATTGAGAGGCCAGAGGGCTTCCCACCAGCACGCTCCCTCTACCTGCCTACCTGCGGCAGGTGCCTCCGCACGCCGCGGAGCCGCGCCTGCCGGGAGCGCTCCGCCCCCTGGTGGCTGTAGCCGTGCCGTCCCCCTGAGCGCTAGTGAGCTTCAGTGAACACAAAGCAGGTGCTTAAAGCGGGCACTCTGAGAAGGGGGCGTGTGCACACCCGCAAAACCACCGCCAGCCGTTCCTTCTTCCCTTCGTAGAGCCCCGTCCCTCCTGCCTCCCCCACGCCCACCGCCCCCTCCCATGCCCAGGCAAGCACTGACCTTTCTGTTACTAGAGATTACTTTGTACTCTCTGGAGTTTTACACAAAAGGAGCCGCACATGCATGCTCACATCCTCTCCGCCTTCTTCCACTCAGCACGATTGTTTTGGGTACATTTCGATATCCCTCCCTCCCCATGGCTCAGTGCCACTGTGCAGTGACAGCCATCTGTCTATCCACTCACCTGTCAGATGCATACCTGGGTTATATGGGCAAGTATTTCTTTAACATTTGAAGAAACTGCCAAACAATTTTCCAAAGAGACTATACCATTTTACATTCTCACTAGCAGTGTCTAAGAGTTCCAATTGTTCCGTATCTCTGCCAACACTGGTAGAAGAATGTTCAATTTTCGATGTTCTAATAGGTGTGTTAGTGGTACCTCTTAGTAGCTTTAATTTGCATTTCTCTCATGACTGATGATAAGCATCTTTTCATGGTAAAGTACCTGTTCAACGCTTTTGCCCATTTGTTAATTTTTAATTTTGAAATTCTATCAAGCTAAGAAGACAGTTACAAAAATAATGCAAACCCAGAGACAGAACTCCAGCATACCCGTACCTCCCTGAGACCGAGGTCCAGCAATTTTACCATCTGCTCCATTCGCCATATCCATCCATCTAGCCATCTGCCTGCCTGCCTGTCACCTACTCATCAATCCATTTTCTGCACACTCGAGTGCAGTTTGCACACATCATGCTCTTGAACACTTAATACTGTCATGTACATCTGCGAAGAAAAGGATACTCACTTAGGTATGCGCCTTAAGTGTAGTTGCCATGTTCAAGATATTTAACCTTGACACAAAGCTTAAAGTCTTTATCCAAATTTTTTCATGTGTCTCCATGGCTTTTTGAACCTTTTTTTTTTTTTAACTTTATTTTGTACATTTAATAATTGAAAACATAAACAATTAAAAACTAAAAGGTAAACACGGATGAATAAATACATACATTTCTCAATTAAATGTAATGGATACATGTAAATCTTTTTGTTCTTGTTTTTGTGTGTGTGTGTGTGTGAATCAAACAATATATTACACGATGTATTTTGGTTCATAGTAATGCATTCATACAGTATTTCTCCTTTTGTGTGTGGCTTGCTTCACTCAAAAATAATGTCCTCCAGGTTCATCCATGTTGCCACATGCTTTATGACTTCATTTCTTCTTACAGCTGCATAATATTCCATCGTGTGAAAACACCACAGTTTGTTTATCCATTCCTCTGTTGATGGACACCTGGGTTGTTTCCAGCTTTTGGCAATGGTGAATAATGTGGCTATGAACATCGGTGTGCAGATGTCTGTTCGTGTCACTGCTCTCGGTTCTTCGGGGTATATACCCAGTAGTGGTATTGCAGGGTCACGTGGCAAGTCTATATTCAACTTCTTTAGGAACTGCCAAACAGTCCTCCACAGTGGCTGTGCCATCCTGCATTCCCACCAACAGTGAAGAAGTGTTCCTATCTCTCCACATCCTCTCCAACACTTGTAGTTCTCTGTCTTTTTAATAGTGGCCATTCTGATAGGTGTGAAATGATTTCTCATTGTAGTTTTGATTTGCATTTCCCTAATCATGAATGATGTTGAGCATTTCTTCATGTGTTTTTTTGCCATTTGTATTTCTTCTTCGGAGAAATGTCTATTCAAGTCTTTCGCCCATTTTTCAATTGGGTAATTTGTCTTTTTATTGTTGAGTTGTAACATCTCTTTATATATCCTGGATATTAAAACCTTATCAGATATGTGACTTCCAAATATTTTTTCCCATTGAGTCGGCTGCCTTTTCACCCTTCTGACAAAGTCCTGTGAGGTGCAAAAGTGTTGAATTTTGAGGGAGTCCCATTTATCTACTTTTTCATTTGTTGCACGTGCTTTGGATGTGAGGTCCAAGAAACCACCACCTACTACAAGGTCTTGAAGATGTTTCCCTACATTTTCTTCTAGTAGTTTTATGGTCCTGGCTTTTATATTTAGGTCTTTGATCCATTTCGAGTTGATTCTTGTATAGGGGGTGAGATAGGGGTCCTCTTTCATTCTTTTGGTTATAGATTTCCAGTTCTCCCAACACCATTTGTTGAAGAGACTGTTTTTTCCCATCAGCGTGGGCTTGGTAGGTTTGTCAAAAACCAGTTGACTGTATAGGTGAGGGTTTATTTCTGGATTCTCAATTCTATTCCACTGATCGATATGTCTATCTTTATGCCAGTACCATGCTGTTTTGACCACTGTAGCTTTGTAATATGTTTCAAGGTCAGGCAGTGAAATTCCTCCCTTTTTTTAGAATACTTTTGGCTATTCGGGTGCACTTACCCTTCCACATGAATTTGGTAATTGCCTTCTCTAATTCTGTAAAGTAAGCTCTTGGGATTTTGATTGGTATTGCATTGAATCTATAAATCAGTTTGGGCAAGATTGACATCTTCACGATATTTATTCTTCCAATCCATGAACACGGAATGTCTTTCCATTTGTTTAGGTCTTTTTAAATTTCTTTTAGCATTGTTTTGTAGTTTTCTGCATATAGGTCCTGTACTTCCTTGGTTAAATTCACTCCTAGGTATTTGAGTCTTTTTGTTGCTATTGAAAATGGAATTTTCCTCCTGATTTCCTCCTCAGATTGTTCAGTACTAGTGTACAAAAACATTACTGATTTTTGCATGTTGATCTTATATCCTGCCACTTTGCTGAACTCATTTATTAGTTCAAGTAGCTTTGTTGTGGATACTTCAGGATTTTCTAAATACAGGATCATGTCATCTGCAAACAGTGAGAGTTTTACTTCCTCTTTTCCTATTTGGACGCCTTTAATTTTTTTGTCTTGTCTAATTGCCCTAGCTAGAACTTCTAGTACAATGTTGAATAACAATGGTGACAGTGGGCATCCTTTTCTTGTTCCTTATCTTAGGGGGAAAGCTTTCAACCTTTCCCCATTGAGTATGATGTTGACTGTGGGTTTTTCATATATGTCTTTTATCATATTGAGGAATTTTCCTTTTATTCCTATCTTCTGAAGTATTTTTTATCAAAAAAGGATGTTGGATTTTGTTGAATGCCTTTTCTGCATCTATTGAGATGATCATGTGGTTTTTTTCCTTCAATTTGTTAATGTGGTGTATTACATTGATTGATTTTCTTATGTTTAACCAGCTTTGCATGCCAGGAATAAATCCCACTTGGTCGTGATGTATAAGTCTTTTGATATGCTGTTGGATTCGATTTGTAAGTATTTTGTTGAGAACTTTTGCATCTATGTTCATTAGAGAGATTGGTCTGTAATTTTCTTTTCTTGTGGAATCTTTATCTGGCTTTGGTATTAGGGTGATGCCGGCTTCATAAAATGTGTTGGGTAGTTTTCCCTCCTCTTCAATTTTTTGGAAGAGTTTAAACAGGATTGGTGTTAATTCTTTTAGAAATGCTTGGTAGAATTCACCTGTGAAGCCATCTGGTCCTGGTCTTTTCTTTGCTGGGAGATTTTTGATGACAGATTCAATCTCCTTAATTGTGATTCGTTTGTTAAGTTCTTGTATTTCTTGTTGTGTCAGTGTAGGTTGATTGAGTTTCTAGAAATTTGTCCATTTCATCCAGGTTGTCTAATTTGTTGGCATATAGTTTCTCATAATATCCTCTTATGATTCTTTTTATTTCTGTGAGGTCATTTGTAATTTCCCCCCTTTCATTTCTGATTGTATTTATTTGCATCTTCTCTCTTTTTTTCTTTGTTAGTCTAGCGAGGGGTTTGTCAATTTTATTGATCTTCTCAAAGAACCAGCTTTGGGTTTTGTTGATTTTCTCTATTGCTTTTTTGTTCTCATTTTCATTTATTTCCGCTCTAATCTTTATTATTTCTTTCCTTCTTTTTGCTTTGGGATTGGTTTGCTGTTCTTTTTCTAGTTTCTCAAGTTGTTCAGTTAAATATTTGAGTTTAGCTCTTTCTTGTTTCTTAGTATAGGCATTTAGGGCTATAAATTTCCCTCTCAAGACTACCTTTGCTGTATCCCATAACTTTTGATATGTTGTGTTCTCATTTTCATTTGTCTCAATATATTTACTGATTTCACTTGCAATTTCTTCTCTGACCCACTGAATATTAAGGAATGTGTTGTTCAGTCTCCACACATTTGCAAATTTACTTTTTTCCTGTCTGTTATTGATTTCTAGTTTCATTCCATTATGATCTGAGAAGGTGCTTTGTATAATTTGAATCTTTTTATATTTATTGAGAGCTGAATTGTGCCCTAACATGTGGTCTCCTGGAGAAAGATCCATGGGCACTTGAGAAGAATGTATAACCCGCTGAGTTTGGATGCAGTGTTCTGTATATGTCTGTTAGGTCTAACTTGTTTATCATATTGTTCAAGTTCTCTGTTTCCTTGTGGATCTTCTGTCTAGTTGTTCTATCTAATGATGTGAGAGGGGTGTTGAAGTCCCCGACGATTATTGTAGAAATGTCTATTTCTCCCTTCAGTTTTGCCAGAGTTTGTCTCATATATTTTGGGGCACCCTGGTTAGGTGCCTAGATATTTATGACTGTTATATCTTCCTGGAGGATCGTCCCTTTTATTAATATATAATGGCCTTCCACATCTCTTATCACTTTTTTGCATTTGAAGTCTGTTTTGTCTGATATTAGTATAGCTACCCCTGCTCTTTTCTGTTTACTATTCGCATGGAGTATCTTTTTCCAACCTTTTACTTTCAGCCGGCTTGTATCCTTGTGTCTGAGGTGAGTTTCTTGTAAGCAGCATATGGATGGCTCATGTTTTTTATCCATTCTGTCAGCCTGTATCTTTTGATTGGGGAATTTAATCCATTCACATTCAATGATATTACTGAAAATGCACTATTTATTTCCTCCATTTTATTCTTTGGTTTTCATATGTCATCTTATTTTTGTCTTTCTTTTTACTCTTTTGGTTATCCTTTCTGCTTTTCTTTCTTCTATACTCTCCTCCA
>JAKSZT010054233.1:0-55774 GCA_026826555.1 Tolypeutes matacus | reverse complement strand
CCCCCCCCCCCAAGAAACTCCTTACCCTTTAGCTATTACCCCCTGTTTTAGTTTCCTTGGCTGCTCAAGCAAATACATGCCATGGGTTGGCTTAAACAATAGGAATTTATTGGCTCATGGTTTTGAAGCTAGAAGTTCTAATCAAGGAGATGCTTTTTTTCTGGTTTGAGGGCTGGCTGTCTGCAATCCTTGGTCCTTGTTTTTCTGTCACATGGGAATACACATGGTGGCCTCTCCTGGCTTTCCTCTTTTCACCTGGGTTCCATTGACTTTCAGCTTCTGTGTGCTTTCCACTGGTTTTCTCTCTGTCTGAATTTCATTCTGTTTAAAAAGAAATCCAGTAATAGAATTAAGGCCCATCCTCCTGTTTGAGGTGGGTCACATCTTAACTGAAGTGACCTCATGAACCATCCTGTTTACAGTGGGTTCACACCTGTAGGAGTGAGTTACATTTAACAACACGTTTTCCTGGGGTACATAGCTCCTGACCACCACACCCCATGTCTTTCCATCTCCACCCCCAGCCCTAGACAATCACTTGTCTGTTTTCTATTGCTATGAATTTGCCTATTCTGAACATTTCATATAAGTGATGTCATATAATATGTGGGCTTTTGTGCCTGGCTTCTTTTGCTTAGCATAATGTCTTCAAGGTTCACCCATGTTGTAGCAGGTGTCCGTACTCATTCCTTTCTATGGCTGCAAACTATTCCATTGTATGGGTGGACCACATTTTGTTTATCCAATCATTAGTTGAACTTTCGGGTTGTTACTACCTTTTAGCTACTGTGAATTCTGCTGCTGTGAACATTCATGTACAGGTTTCTGTGTGGATGTATGTTTTCATTTCTCGGGGGTGTATTCCTAGGAATGAAATTGCTGCATCAAATAGTAACCTCATGTTTGCTTTTTTGAGGAACAGCCAGACTGTTCTCCAAAGCAGCTGCACATTTTACAATTCCACCAGCAATAGATGAGGGTCTGATTTTCCACATCCTGCCAACATTTATTTATTTGTTTATTTTAACTATAATCATCCTAGTGAGTGTGAAGTGGTGTCTCATTGTCATTTTGATTTGCATTTCCCTAATGGCTAATGATATTAAGCATCTTTTCATGTGCTTATTGGCCATTTGAATATCTTCTTTGGAGGACTGTTCACATCTTTTGCCCATATGTCATTTGGGTTATTTGTTTTTTTATTATTGAGCTGTAACAGCGCTTTATATATTCTGGATACGAGTCCCTTATGAGATATACATTTGGCAAATATTTTCTCCCATTCCATGCATTGTCTTTTTACTTTCTTGATCGTATCATTAGAAGCACAAAATTTTAAAATTTTGACGAAGTCTGATTTATCTATTTTTCCTTTTGTTGCTTGTGCTTTTATTGTCTTATCTAAGAAACCGTTGCTAAATTCAAGGTCATGATTTATCGATGTTTTCTTCTAGTTTTGTTTTATAATTTTGGTTCTTATACCTAGGTCTTTGATCCCTGTTGAGTTAATTTTTGTGTATGGTATGAGATGGGGGTCTAACTTCATTCTTTTGCATGTGGCTACCCAGTTGTCTCAGCACATTTGTTGAAAAGACTGTTCTTTTCCCGTTAAGTTGACTTGGCCCCCGGTCTGACTTGTTAAGCAGTCATCTGACTACACGTGGCCGTGAGCGCCTGTTGGTAAGCGCTGCTCTGTGGAGGAGCATCAGCCAGCCAGGAGCACACCAGGGACACTGAAGTGTGAAGGAGCAGTTGTGTGCAAGCTCCAGCTGTGAGTCGCTGTGGCCTGTGGGATTGTGCAGCTGGCACGTGGGTCACTTTTTGAGGAGAATCTGCAGGGCTTGGTGACTGGTCAGAAAGGAAAAGATTTGATCTGCTGCCAGCTACTTGGGCGTGCTTGAGTAGTCATGGAGCCCAGAAATTATTCGTTTACTTTTCATGCTTCTTTCATTCTATAGATAATAATATTCTTTCGGTGTTTCTGTTTGAAATGTTCTTTTCATATGTGGAAGTATATCTTTTTAAATATAATTTTTACCTTTTTATTTTACAGGTCATTTATGGTCCAGGCAGCTTTATCTAAACGCCTTCCCAACAGCTTCCATTTTAGCTCTGAAGACAGCCCTCTGCAATGGTGAGATCCATTTGTCTAGCCACCTTTTTTCATAAGAGCTAATGGTAGAGTATTTATGTAGTTTTTAAAATGTAAATAAATGAGGCACCTTCTTTATAATGGACAGGTATAGGCTCTAAAGAATACTTTTCAAAATTTTCTATGATTGCAGTAGTTATAGTTCAACACTTTAAAAAATAATAGCTGCCATTTACTGGGTAATTGCAGTGTCTCTGGCTTATAACGTTATCTTGGTTAATCCTCACACCAGCTTTTACAAGGAGTTATTGTTCCCGTTGAACAGGGGAAGGAGTGAGTCTGAGCGGCAGGTGATGTGCTCAGGGCACAGCCAGGAAGGGGCGGGCACGGCCTGGGCTGTCTGGTTTGGGTCTTTGCGGGAGGCCTCTGTCACCAGCACCTTCGCAGAGCAGGGCCCTCCCTCTGTTTACTCTCCAGGAAGAAGGGATGGGTGGGGGGACTCCTACCCATGCTGTACCCACACTGGGCTGGTGGTCAGTTAAATCCTGCCCTTTTCCTATGGATCATGGTTAGGGAAGAATTGGAATCTCCTTGTGACCTTGTGAGTCTAGAGTTCCAAGTGCTGGGCTTTACTTGGAGCCCTTCTCCCCTTCATCATGTTAACACTGCACATCGAGGTGTCTTTATACCCTTGTCCAGAGATCCAGCAGCGAAGTCAGGCACACCTGGGCTCTCCCTTCATTTGTTCATTTGCTGGTTTATTGATTCATTCATAAACGACATGCTCTGCCCTTTAACTTTGAGCCAGTGAGTGTCCCAGAGCTGATGTAAGGATTGGAGGAGGCTTCCGTGGGGAGGCTGAAGAGGGCCACCTTGGCCTAGGGAACAGCCTGTGTGAAGACCTTGTGGGTGGGAAGAGCATTGGCTGTTGAAGTGATGGAAAAGTTCTCTAGCACTTCCTTCCTGTTAGCCCCTGAACCTTGCTGTTCTCATCTGCAAAATGGGGTAGTAGTACCTACTTTGAAGATTATTATATTGTTAAAAATACTGTATTTCAGACTACTAAAAGGTTTATATCATCACACCAATTCCCTTCCCATCTTCCAGTGATCCTTTTGTTCTTTCTGTTTCTTTTGGTTTCATTTCTAAACTTACTGTGTGTATTGCTGGTGTGCATATTTAACAGTTAAGTTAACCGAGTCATCCACCGTTCCTGCTTGCTTTCAGCATAGTTGTAAGCACACTTTTGGTCAAATCTATGGGTAGAGTTTGTATTATTAAATATATATATACATAGTTCACAACTGAGCTAAGTAGCAGTAGACTCCTAGACATTTTCTTTTTCCTAGAGTTAATAATTGCCTCACTTTTTGAAAGTTGCTTAGTTTTGTTTGTACCTGTCACTATATTTTTAGAAACGCTATAACAGATTGATCAGAATCATAGCAGTAAGTTTCCCTAAAATCTAACACATCACTAACCAACCAGTTTGATTTAATAGAAGAGAATTGAATAAGAAGAAAGAAATTCTTCATGGCGAAAACTGTTTAACACTGAAATGCTATTCAGAGGGAGGTTGTGAAGCCTTTGGGGGCAGACACTGTGTGTCTCTTTGTGGAGGTTCTTCCTGGGCTTGGTGGCCCACTTTGGACTCCATGGTGATTATTTCCTGAGGTAGAGAATTCATGGTCTAAAATGAATAAGAATCCAGAGGATCAGGGCAAATTGATTATTGATGGGTGATAATCTGTAATCAGGTTTCAGGATATGACTTGGCACGAGCTGCTACCACCTCCTTTTTTTTTTTTTTTTTAATCCACTCTACAATTTAAGCAAAATCAGTTGTAGCAACAGGGTTATAAGAGATTTTTTGCTAAACTCCAAAGTCACTTTCTTTCTACTTTTGACAACTGGACATTTTTAGGTCCAATTCATAGTTGGTAGCAATGAATAGTATTTTGGTCTTTTGAGAAAGATTAAGAGAGTTCTAAATCTTATGGTAGTGATTTTTATACTTCTTGAAGTATAAAAAAGATGGTAATACTAAACAGTCTAGATTAAATTTATGCACAGTTGATACTTTGTTGAAGATTTGAGGAGGTTGTAAGAAAAGCTAAAATGTAATCTGTATAATCAGATTTGGATTGAAAAAGTCCTGAATTTATTTAAAATGAACAAGTAGTATTTTGTATTTTCTTTTATTGTGCAATTCCTTAAGTGAGCTGATAGGTCCAGAAGGACCTCAGGCTGTTGTTTGAGCCAGTTCCCGCCGTTGTGCAGCTGAAGGGTCTGGTTCCTCTGGGTTTGGAACTGGTGTTTTAGTCTCATCTACTATCCTTGTGACTGTTGACAAGTCCCTACCAGGTAGGCCTAAGTGTCTCATTTTATAAAATGAAGGAATTGGATTGAATGGTATTTAGATATTAAGTAAAGTAGATTTTCTTTACCTTATTTTTTTTTCGTCTTTTTTTATTAGTTTTATTTTGTTTGGTTTGATCTATTGTCTCTGTTTTTTTTGTTGTTTATTCTTTTGTTATTTCTTTTTTGCCACTGCTGAATATCTAAACTGTAATCTTTATCTCATTTTAAATGTCTGTGTGCTGTGGCGATACTTTATAACTTGTCACAGTTATTTAATATCAGTTTTTCCCTCGTGCTTAACCACATTCTGTCTTGTTGCCTTTCAAAACCATTTCTGGTGTTTGATCTGCTGTGGTGAGAGAGCAGTAGCTGTTACTGTTGTCATCATAACTTCTCATGGATTTGAAAACAACTGTCATACTCTGACTTTCTTTTATTCAAGCTCAATACCCTTAAATAGCTCCCACCCCCCACCCTCACTAAAGAGCTGTTTTAATCCATTACCATGTCTCCTGTCAAGAATATGTGTAGGGGGGCGGGTGTGGCTCAAATGGTTGGGCGTCCATCTGCCATATGGAGAGACATTGGTTCGTTCCCCGGGACCTCCCGGTAAAAAAAATTAAAAAAAAAAAAAAAAAAAAGAATATGTGTAGTGTTTTCGTATCAGTATTCCCTTTTGCTCAAGTCCACTGATTCCTAGCAACCCTGCCATTTCCTCACAGGACCCCATCATCCTTGGGTTTGAAAAATGGCTTTCCTAAGACATGGCTGTGGAAGAAAAAAATGTTAAGTTATACATGCATATGGTTAAAAAAAAATCAAAAATACAAAAAAGTATGTCTCTTATATCTACTTTTACATGAATCAACTTCTTTCCTAGAGGCAACCATCGTTACCAGTTTCTTGTGTATACATCTGGAGAGGGTCCATAAAATATATTCATATCCCCACCCCCACCCTATTTTTTTTAGAAGATACTGGGGATTGAGCCCGGGACCTTGTACATGCGAAGCAGGCGCTCAAACACTGAGCTACAGCCGCTCCGCCCCCCCATTTTTTGAGCATGAAGGGCTAGCACTCTGTGCTGTTGGGCACCTTGCTCTTTCCTTGTAACCACGTCATTGGCAGGCTCTTCCCCATCTGTGCATTGGGGGACGCTGTTGGCCCAGAGTGGACGCTTGTGCCAGGGCAATGCAGACAAGCCCTGGCATCTGCAGATCTACTGCTTTTGAAAAGAAGGACCGTCCTCAAGCTATGATTGTTAAAAGTTCAGAATTTTAGTGACTTAGTTATATTAGTTACGATTAATTATTTTGTGCCAGCAGTATTGCTCCACAGCTATAGAGCCTCTAACTCAAAGTTTTATTTCCATCTACCTCCAGGCCCTTTGTCATCGCCAGGAGCCGGGGACAGCCGTCCTTACACCAGCTTGAGCCATGCGCTTCAGACACAGTGCTGTATTTCTTCTTCCTGGAACTTGGTGGGCCAACAGTTTAGACCCTACAGCTTTTTCACTAAGTGTAAGTAAAATGGCCACAGACTTCCAGTCCACAAAACTGAGGAAAATTGAAGGTGTTTCTGTATCTTAAATTTTCTTTTTTCTTTAAATGAATTAACACTTTAATACTAGTTTATGAAGTATTGTTAAAAGAAAAACATTTCATCATATACCTCCTAGAATTGTCTCACATCTGGCCTTTGTACTTGAATCTATGATTATAAAATCACCTGATGATACTGTGAAAGGTTGGAAATCCTCAGACATATTGGATCCAATAAACAATGTAGCTACACCAATAAATTTTAGTAATGGTCAAGTAAAGAATCTAAAATTACACAGGTTCGGGAGGCGGCTGTGGCTCAGTCGGTGGGGCTCCCGTTTGCCATGTGGGAGGCCCTGGGTTCGGTTCCCGGGGCCTCCTGGTGGGGGCGGGCCCGCCCGCGCGGCGTGGTTGGCTGACCCGGAGAGCACGGGCAGCTAGGGGGGGATAAATGAATAAATAAATAAAAATCTTAAAAAAAAAAAAAAAATAAAATAAAATAAAATTACACAGATTCAAAGAGGGAAATAGTGACTGAACTGTATGGTAGAAAAAGATTTTGAGATCCTAGAAATTAAACTGAAATAAATCAGTAGCAGGGTCTATATATACAGCAAAAGACAAGTGTGATTTAAGAAACACACACACGAGTGTGAACTGCCAAGCCCTAAGTGCTCATTCTTTTCTGTGTTGGTTACTCTTCCTAGTGTCGCTCAGACTTTACTAGGGTTGATGTGACTTTGGGCCTCTCGTTTTGAAGAATGCCCAGAGGTGTAAGACATGAGCAGAATAGAATAAACATCACAAGTTCTAAGGATGTCTGTGTTCAGATGGAAATACCAATTCTAGTCTGAGCTAAGTAGCCTATATTTAGGAAGGATAGTTATTGACTCTCAATGTTATCATAGAGGATGTGGCGGAGACCTATGTCATAAATGAAAAAATGTCAGGAAGACAAACCTAAGGTAAGTGAGATTTAAACAGCCGTCTTTTGTGGGAGAAGGCCATGTTCTGTGTAAGTAACGGAATTGTCTGATCTTGGGCTTTCCAATTGTAGCCATGTGATATGTGAAAGGAATGATTTAGTTTTGCTCTCATTGCCTCCGTGAAATGGGTGAAGCTTTTTTTGTGCACTAGGAGACCAGTGATCATTGTTTGAAAAGTTCAAAAATTAAAAAAAAACAAAACACCCTGTTTCATTACAGTGACAGCAGATGAGCTCTGGAAAGGAGTTTTGGCAGAGACTGGTGCTGGAGCAAGAAAAGGAAGAGGCAAAAGGAGCAAGAGAAAGAGGAAAAAGGATTTGAACAGGGGTCAGATCATTGGTGAAGGTGAGTTTTACGATTCCTTTTGATTTTATATTTGACAAACGGGAAACGGGAAAACATTCCTCTTGAAGGACGCTAGGAGCAGCCACATGGCTTCCTCTTCGCCCCAGGATCCTGGGGAATCCCACTTGGGTTCACTCATTCAGCCAGCGCTATGCGTCCCCTGTGCCATTTGCTGCAGCAGTTCCTCCCCTCGAGCTTACGGCTCGGCGGGGGGTAGAGCAGGTTTGGGGGTGGGGGCTTAACAGGCTCCGCTGAGGCACAGAGCACAGGCTGCACAGTCGAGCGTGCACAGCCCAGCGCCAGGAAAACGACAACAAGCCACGTGGGGGGTTTGGCCACAGGCCTTGGTTTTTTGCCAACCTCTGGAACATGTGATTGGTTGTACTTGTGGGGTTTTTTTTTTTTGTTGTTGTTGTTTTAAAGATTTATTTATTGATTTATTCCCCCCCTCCCCTCATTTTGCACTCGCTGCCTGCTGTCTGTGTGCTCTTCTGTGTCTGCTTGTCTTCTCTTTAGGCAGCACCGGGAACCAATCCTGGGACCTTCTGGAGTGAGAGAGGCGCTCAATCTCTTGTGCCACCTCAGCTCCCTGGTCTGCTGCATCTCTCCTCTCCTCTGTGTCTCTTTTTGTTGCATCATCTTGCTGCGCCAGCTCTCCACATGGGCCAGCACTCCATGTGGGCCAGCTTGCTTTTCACCAGGAGGCCCTGGGAATTGAACTCTTGATCTCCTATGTGGTAGACAGGAGCCCAATTGCTTGAGCCACATCCGTTTTCCTGTGCTTGTGTTTTTTGAAGAGAGAAAATAGCAGAGTGTACTTGAATTGCCGTTTTGCACTATGGTTGATGACAGGTTATCTTCGATAGTAATAGCTTTTCAGACCTAAGAAAATACCTCTTACTGAGCACAGTGCTGCAGGCTGCTGTAAGGAGAAGCCGTCTGCTTGCATGTTTTTCTCTGTGCAACCCAGTGTCTTAGTTTAACTTTGGACACTTGCTTGGATACACGAGAATGATACACGTACTCCTCCTCAGCAGAGCACTCGGTCAGAGAGACCATGAAGTCCTCAGGGGCCTCTTCTGTCTCCTCCAGCCTCATTTGCCTCCCCAGAGGAGACCGTTGATCTCACTTTGCTGCGTTTCCTTCCAGACATTTAAAAAATGTTTCAGGTACATAAATATCCTAAAAGAAATTTATATTTTCTTCTTTAAAATAAATTATATCATACAATTAAAACTTTTTGCAGTTTATTTTATTTTTCACTCAGCAGTTGGTCTTGGGACTCGGTCCCCACTGCCCGTCTCGAGCCAGCCCGTTCTTTTTAATTAGTGCAGGATATCGCTTAGGGTGGATGTGCCACTCACCCCCCCACACCAGGACTGGATGTTTAGAGTGGCTCTGGTTTCACCTTTGCAAATAATGCTGCAGTGGACATGCTTGTCCCAAGTACATGTGTGAATTGTACCTGTATGTGAGTGTTTCTCTAATCATACCATGCAGTGGGATTACCAGCTCTTAGGTGTGTACATCTGGAATTTTGCAGTGTTGAGTGGCCTGTGCAAGGTGCGTCAGTGACGCTCCCACCCGCGGGTCATGGTACACACGTTACCTGGCACTTGAGCGCTGGAGGAGAGATAGGTCCATGCTAGAAATTCACGCGCTCTGTTTAAACCCCAGGACGTCATGGTTTCCTCTGGCCCGGTCTGAACGCCCCTCTGATGAGGAATGGAGCAGTGCAGACCATTGCCCAGAGGAGCCGGGAAGAGCAGGAGAAGGTGGAGGCCGACATGGCGCAGCAGAGAGAAGAGTGGGAGCGGAAGAGGACGGTGAAGGTTAAGCACGAGCGAGGATGGAGCGGAAACTCGTGGGGCGGCCTCAGCCTCGGCCCCCCTGACCCTGGTCCTAACGGAGGTAGCAGCGTTGTGGTTCGCATGCCCTGAGGACGGGGGAGGACATGGGGTTCCGAATTCCTGGAAATGATTTTATTTACTTGTCTGTGACGATTGCTTTATTCCATAAAGGGATGCGAGCATCTTTGAAATAACATAGCACATTATTATCCAACCGTATTGTATGGAACATTTCAGAAACAGGAACAGGGTTAGGATTAGGGTTTCTGGCGTCTTGACTGTGTGGCTTCTCAGAGCCTTTGCCGTGGTCTGCGCACTGCCTGCAGGGTGCAGTGCTTCCGACCCGGCCGGCCTCGGGCTCCTGCAGAGCAGCGTGGCTCGGGAATGCTGGAGTCAGGAGGAGCAGTGAGCAAGCTCGTGTTTGTCGTTAAGCCTCACAAACGTACACACGAAGCAAATTCATGATATCTACCAGTATTCATCTAACAGCTTTTCCCCCTTCGTGAATAAAGAGGAAAAGTCATGAAAAATTCCTTCTTAGCGGTAAGTGGGAGGTGAAGAAATAGATAGGCGTTTGCCTGCTTTCTTAAGTTTGGCTTAAAGAGGAAGAGAGAGGTTGAGGTGGAGAGACGGAGAAAAACCCTCGTCAGGAGATTGGAGGTATAGGAGGAGAGCAAAACCTGTGACCTGAGATCCCAGGGGGCCAGACCCAGAGCCCGGAGGATTGGAGCCAGTGGGTCAGCTGTTGAGGAGGAGGAGCAGGGTACCTGTGCAGGGAAGCCTGGGCTGCTGGTGTGTGTGTGTGCGTGGGTTCGCGTGCGCTGCTGCTCCGTGTCTGCCTGGCAGCTGCAGGCAGCCTGTGAGGGCAGTGGGGACTTGCTGAGAGTGACACGGGGTGCTGCGCACGGCTGCCAGCACGTTCCTTGATGGAGGGTGCCGGGCACTGGCTTCCCCTTTCCGGCTGGAGAGTCGTGGAGGTCGTGTGGGGGGTCTGTAGGCTTTATTTCACCATCCTACTTTTGTGTATGGTTGAAGTTTTCTATATTAAAAAGTAAAACACGGAGAGTGTTTGAAATGGCTGCTTTGGTGAGTGGAGAGACACCACTGAAAGAGGCAGGTCCTGGCTGAGGAGGAGACCGTTAGTTTTCAGTGGTCGCACGTGCTGTGTTTGGCTTCTCCCCAGCAGCACCGGGCAGGCCGGGTGGGGGCAGGCAGTGGCGTTGATTCAGGCCTGGACAGTGGGCTGGAGCGAGGGGAAGGTGAGGGAGCTGGGATGGCACGGTCTGCTGGGAATGCTGCACCATGGCATCTTGGTTGAGGGGAATGGAGGACGGGAAGGGGCTCGCGGCAGGGGAGACAATGGCCCAGGGTAGAGGCGCCGGTGCGAGCCCAGAGCCTCTGTCTTTGTTGAGTGGGAGCTGGAGGGGTTGGGGAGGAGACTGGGGATGAGAGACCCGTGTAGATTCAGTGGGGGAGCAGGCTGGTGAGGACGGTGATTCTTCTCACATGAAAGTCTGTAATGGCGCCTGGGTGGGAAGATGCGCCCGCGAGTCGGTGGTGTAGCCACGCTCATCCCTGTGTCTGCTTCTTTCCCCCCATCAGAAACGTATGAGGATTTTGATACCCGGATACTTGAGGTAGGTGTGCTGAGCTGAATGCCTGGCCAAGCCTCTGGAGGGCCTGGGGATGGGTGGGTGAGGACAGGGCCAGAGGAATGGTGGGGAGAGCCATGTCTGGGGCATAGGAACTGGTTTGGTGCAGGAAGTAGTGGAACTTGAATTCCAGTTCCTTGCTATTGGCTGTCCTGATTGCCACCCTTCTTGGGGGCCTACCAAATTGAGGCTCCGTGTCAGTGCCCTTGACTATAGAATTTGGAGATTATGTTCGGTCCCCTCCTTCCTAAAGCTGAAGTCTCGTCAGCAATCCACTCTTCAGTTAGAGGCCGCTGTGCTGAGCGCTCGGCTCGGGGAGCAGAGACTGGTGGTGCCGTGGGGTGGGTGCAGGAAGCTCAGGGTTGCTGTGGGCGTCCAGTGCCTGAGAGGAGCGACCCCCTGGGCTGCTCGCAGGCCTCCTCTGAAGGGGCTGCTGTCCCTTTGAGTTGGCGCAGCACTTGCTGAGGTGCCGTGCGGAATGATTGTCTGCTGTGCTTGCCATCTGTCCTCCCTGAGCGCGTGCATTGTTTTTAGATATGAGTTGCATTGAAGACTTTAGAATACATGTGCATGTGTCTTGTACCTTCTGGTGTAACCCAGCCTTACGCCTGCTTTTGGGAAGTTGTGCCTTGGACAACTTCTTCCATAGGTGGGGGTTTCCTGTAAGATTATATGTGTGGTCGACACGTGCTCCCTTTTCCTGCAGCCCCACGTTGTGGGAAAAGGAGCCCCATGGCCCAGGGCCCGGTGCTGTGTGGGCAGGTAGCAGTTCCCTAGTTCCCGGCCTTTTTTTTTTTTTTTTAAGATTTTTTTTATTTATTTATTCATTTATCCCCCCCTTGCTGCTTGTGCTCGCTGGGTCAGCCAACCACGCCGCACGGGCGGGCCTGCCCTCACCAGGAGGCCCCGGGAACCGAACCCGGGGCCTCCCATATGGTAAACGGGAGCCCCACTGATTGAGCCACAGCCGCTTCCCCCGGCCTTTTAAATACACTCCCCCCATGCAGATTTCCCTGCTGTTTGTATTAGGCAGGTGCATCCACATTTTCTTCTCAGTCAAGCCTCCTTCTTGGCCTACACCCAGTCCTATGCCACTTATTTCTCTACACTGCGTGTCATCATTTCTAAGATGCACATTTTTTCATATTTTAACATCCCTGATATTGGGATGTGTCTTAGATCAGTGATAAACTATGTCAAAGTTCAATTGCAACTTTTTCCTTGCATGTGGTACATTCACTGAGATACTGAGTTGTAAAGTTTCAAGTCCCTCAAAAGGCTATCTCAGTTGAACAATCAAACAACCATGTGAAATAGGAAGAGAGAGTCTTATTTCCATTTTACTCCTAAAGAAACAGGCCAGGGAGAGGTTTCCTTTGGAGAAAGTCCAGTGTTTGTGCTTGTGGAGTTAGAAGCGCATGTGTGTGCGTGGAAGGCAGGCTGCTCCAGTTCCCTCCTTCAGAATTTTCTCAAGATATATTTATGAAGCATTTTGTCTTGTAGGTTAGAAATGTTTTCAATATGACGGCAAAAGAAGGAAGAAAGAAATCAGTCCGTGTCCTGGTAGCTGTGGGGAATGGAAGAGGAGCTGCAGGTGAGGGCGCTGGTGGTGGTGGAGGGCGGGTGTGGCCTCAGCGCCCGCGGGGTTCACGGCTCGTGCTGCTGGGCAGACTTCGTCTCCTGTGTAAGCCTTGCAGTGGTTGGGGTTCTCAAACCTTGTGACTTGTGAAAAGAAAGGGTGGCTCTCTCTACATCTGCCTTTTCCTTTGAGGACGATGGGTATTTTAAAGGGCTGTAGCCATTTTGTATTGTGTATAATAGTGAAAAATCAGGGGGAAGACAGTAAATGTTCATCAGTAAACCATGATTACAAGACGGTGTAGCCAGACCATACAGTGTTCTGTAGCCTTTAAAGAATATCTAAAGAAATGGAAAATTACTTACAAAATAAGGCTAAGTGGGGGAAAAAAGAAAAAAACTTGATAGGAGACCATGTGTAATAAATTCCCAACTTTTGTTCTTTGAAAAAGTATGTTTATATGCAAAGAAAAGACTGGAAGGATATACAGTGAAAAGGTTAATAGTGTTTATTCTGATTAGTCAGTTTGCCAATGACTTAAATTTTCTTCTTTATACTTTCTTGAAAAGTTTCCATGTAAACATCTTTTTCTTTTTTCTTTTCCCCCAGAACTTCCTTTATTAAATATAACCTGTTTGGGGGCAATCATCAAAGATTAATAGAAATGGTTTTTAAAACCCACTGAAGCTGATTTCATCGTTTAAGCTTTGTAAACTTTTTGAAATGTATGTGTGACTGTGTGAGGGAAAGAAGCCTGGAAACCGCTTGTGCACAGCATCCTGACACCTTCAGAACATAGAAGTAACATGCACCGGGCCAGTTAAAAGCCCCTCCCCTCTGCTGTCCCTGTGGGCAAAGTCAACCCTCCTTAACTTTTAGCTTTTGTGTCCAGATATTTTCTAGGTATATATCACCCTATGTCTTTTTTTTTTTTTTTTTTTTTAATTTACACAATGGAAATCGTGCTCTATCCATAGAAAATGCACCTTGCTTTTCTTGCCTCCTCTCAGACATCTCCCCACGTTGGCATAAACAAACCCCCTCATTTTTTGTGCTGGCTGCATAGTGTTCCATTGTATGGATCAACATAAGTTTTGTAATCTCTCTACTGCTGAATATTTATGTTTGCATTTGTATTACTATTTGTAATGAACAGTGTGCTGCTTTGTGAATTGTACGTGTAATCTGTACATCAGTAGGGGAAGTTTCTTGCACTGGGACATGGCCCCCAGGTTGCGTGCATTTTGAATGTTGATAAGTATTCCCAGGTGGCCTCCCCAGGGCTGTGCCAGTTACATGTACCTGCCCCACCCCACCTTGCAGCACCGGCTGGTAGAAGTGTCAGTGTTTGTCACTGTGTCGCGTGAGAGCCATCTCTTAGTTTGGACCTGTGTTTCTCTAATTCTGAGAGTTTGAACCCCATTGTACATGTTTGTGGGCCATTATTTTCCTTTTTGAGGTCTGTCAGTTCATCTGCTTTGCCCATTTTCCTGTCGGTGATTTGTTCTTTTTCTCATTGATTGGCATAAGTGCTTTGTAAGTGAAGGACTTTAGCCCTTTGTCATATATTTTGATTTACTTTAAAGTTTTTCCATATGGAAGTTTTAAATTCACAAAAGTTTTTAACCTTTTTTATAGTCAAATTTATCTGTCATTTATCACTTCTGGTTTTATGTCTTCATTTGAAGTAAGTTCACCCATAGTTTTCTCTGGGACTTACATGGTTTAATTTGCTTTGTTTAAACTAGAAATTGGAATCCACAGCCCCTTTTGTCCTAGGTTCTCAGATGCCTTACATATCTCATGGAGCAGAATTGTCTTATGTTACTTTCTCATGTGTAATTAGAAAAGTCAAATGCATTTCTCAAAATAAATGAGATGTTGCAGCAGCCAACAATGAATGCATTTCCATAACTTGTGATAAACCTCATTTCACGATGTTAAACATTCACAGACTAAAGAATCGTTGATTTTACTTCTGGTTAACTGAAATCTGAATTCCATTTGAAGATTCCAGTGAAATAGTGGTTTTACTCTACAGCAATGTATGGTTGTTTTTTTCCTCCTATTCCTTCTGGTTATGTTAATGTATTCTCAGGACTAGATAAGGTCAAAACCTTTTGCCTTATTAATTTAGAGCATGTTTAATTTAAAATTTTTTTTCTGAGCCTGTTTAGTTTTATCTAGAGACAGTTGTAAAAGATAATGTTATGCATGTCACCTTGGATTTTATAGATTCATTCAAGTGTAATATTTCAGAATGCCCCCAAACAGATAAGCAACTCGCTGTCACCTTGTGCTCTGTTATTGTTGTGGACAGCAGGTTTTCCGTGGGGGATAGACAGGAAAAGCGCTGTGAAAGATGGCCAGAGCTGAAATGGAGCGCGATAAAAGCACATTGCGTGCCACGTTCATGTCCTTTTTCATAGTTTTGCTGTTTCTTTTAAAGGTTTTGCCATTGGGAAAGCCACTGAACGGATTGACGCATTCAGAAAAGTATGTACATTTTGCCTTTTTTGACATTCAGTAAAAGATCAATAAGCTATGTGCTAGACACAATGGGAACCACACACAAATAATAATAATCATTTGCCCCAGAACCTTTCCACGAGGCTTGCTGTCAAAGTTTGCTTATCTGCTGAAAAGTAGTTGCAGACATGCACATATCCTTCTGCATCATTTCTTCCAGACTTGTGCTTGCCTCCCTAAATGATAAGACAGTTGGGAAAGTTCGAAACTGCCTGAATGTTCAGTGATCCTAAGGAATTATTAATTTTTTTAGGTGTGATAGTGATATTGTGATTTTTTTTAAAAATGCTTATCTTTCAGAAGTACATAACTGCAATTATTGTGTAAGTTTGACATTTCCAATGATAAAACATTTCATAAAAGGCATTTTTTAAATCCTTGAGAAAATGTGAATTCCAGTGGTAGATATAAGAAAAATATTTTCCTTCTTTCAGGCAAAGAACAGAGCAATTCACTATTTGCATTACATAGAACGCTATGAAGACCATACAAGTGAGTGTTAATGTTTTCTTTGAAAATGTGTAGGATTACACTTGTCTCCGGTTTGTGTGGCAAAGTGGCTCTTGGGTATCTGTTTCTCAGCTTGTTCCTGTGTTCGTACAAGTCAGTATATTAAAATGGAGAAGCCAGCGATGTCTCTTGAGGTTGTCTCGTGGGAGGAGCCAGGAGAGAGCCTGCCCTCCCCGTGGCCAGCATGTGTTGGCTGCCTCAGGGCTGCTTGCTTTGTGACATTTGCACGGATGTTAAAGCTGCACACCTAATCCTTTTTATGTTTGTGTTTTCCCTTCAGTCTTCCATGATATTTCTTTAACATTTAAAAGGACACATATCAAGATGAAGAAACAACCCAGAGGTAACTAAAAACTCAAAATTTGTTGACCATGCAGCAGATAAGTGATCACATTTCCACCCTGACCTTCTTGCTCACTGTTACTGGGACTCTTTGAAACCTCCCAAATGGAAGGGCCCAAGTTAGCTGTAAGAAGGACGAGGTGCTCGGGAAGTGCCCCGTCACCTGCATAGGCTCCTTCCAGGAGTAGCTCTGGGTGGAAGGAGCACCCCGTGGGCTGGAGCTCGCAGCCAAGCGAGCAGGCGCGACCGGGTGAGTGGTGCTGTCACTTCCTCCTGGAGCCCTCATTGATGCGGGGGACGCGGCTGTTCCTAGAGCTTGGTCAGCTCCAAGCACTTCCTGCCCATCTGCAGGTCCTGGCAGAGTGTGCTCTGTGAGCTGGGTGCTGCACTGGGCCGCGCTGGGCACTGCGTGTGCGGAGAGGCCCACCTGTCGCCCTGCCGAGGGCCAGTGGCAGGCAGCCCTGAGGACTGCACCTGATGCCTGCACACCCTGCGCGCCTCACCTGTGCGTTCTCAGGCAAAGTGATTTCTTGTGGCTCAAAACATGTAAATCTCAAAAATTTTGGGTCAAAAGAATATAAAACACTGCATCTAAAGTTTTCGTATCAGAGCTGCTAATACACCTCTGCTAGAGTATGGTATGGAAATAAATCAAGAAAAGATCAAGCACCTTACCAGGTGCTTTGGCGCTTCAGAACTTGCCTTCCGCATTAGAAACATAATTCGTTATTGATATGCCTGGAGTGGAAACATCTGTCGTTAGAAAAAGGGTGCTTTTAAGCATGGCCGTTAGGCCTTGGACCTGTGCACCACCAGTTCTGTGAGAAGAAGCCAATAGCTGTGACTCCCAGAAGGGTGCCAAGTAGGGAGCTGGCTGTGGAGACACAGCTGTCGTGCTGCCGACAGGCGCAGGCATGAACCTCCCGGAGCTGGAGAGAGGCGCGGTGGCACCAGGCATGCTTGACCATGGAACACCATTCAATCCCTCATGCAGCCCTGCCAGGGGCTTCCCATATGGCACACACATTGATTTAATGGAAATTTGTGGATTTTTGACACAGTCCCTGCCTGGAAATCTTCACAAATGACACTATAATCTGATAAGCATAGGGTGTGAGGACTGTTACAAATCTGCACGTGCAGCAGGTGGCTGCCATGTGTGCGCCGGTTGTGCACACACCCCTTCCTTGGGGCACTCACCCCGCTGGGCCAAACAGGTCTTGCAGCGGGGAGATGTTGCCTGGGGTCACCCCCGAGTCACTGCCAAGCAGAGGCGCCTCCCAGATCCGGAGCGTCTGTCCTGCACTCCTTCTCGTGCAGGTGGAGGGCGGCCCGTCCACACACAGCTGGCACAGATGCGTTGTGCTCACACACGGACACCGGCTCTGTGTGTAATGCGACACGCAACACTGAAGAACGAGTGACCCAGGAGTACCCGCCTTTAGCTACCCTCTGAAATCCCCAGCTCTACTATGAAAAAGGATCTAGTCTGGCCATTGACCCTCTCTAGCTGAAGGGGCTGCTTTAGGGGGGAATATGTACATGGATCAAGGGGGGCGGATGTGGCTCAAATGGCTGGGCGTCCGTCTGCCATATGGAGGGACCTGGGTTCGATCCCCGGGACCTCCCAGTAAAATAAAAATATGTATATACAAGGCGCATGGGCTGCCAGGCTCTGTGTGCCGGTGAGCCGCCAGGCCCCAGGAGCCATGCAGCAAGATGATGACCTAACAGGAGAGAGATGCAGGGGAGAGACAAGACGAGATGCTCCGAAAGCTCTGAAAGCCAGGAACCGAGGTGGCGCTGGTGGCAGGACACCTCTCTCCTACATCGGAGGTCTCCAGGATCGAATCCTGGTGAAGACTGGAGGAGGAGGATGGGAAGAGATGGCAGGAAACAGACACAGAGAATTGCCCAGCGAATGGACACAAAACAGCAAATGGGGAAGGGGGCGTTTAAAATGGATAAAGTAAATAAATAAATCTTAAAAAAAAAAAAAAAAAAAAAATTCAGTGTTCACCTGCAAATGCCGAATTAGTGTGAAAAGTCAGAAACCGGAGCCGGTGGTGTTCAGCTGGTAGAGTAGATCTGCCTCGAGGCCAGGAGGCACGTGCCGACCTTCATGTCCCTCCTGCTAGTGCGAGGGCTGGAGGGTCAGCATGGGGCTTTTTCTTTTCCCTTGTTGCCTTCTGCTTTGCTGGGAGACACATAAGAGAGACCTGGGGGAGAGCTGGTAGAAGAACATTCCAGACTGAGGGAGGCACCCAGCACGAAATCCCCAGTAGGGAAAGCCAGTGTGAGGAGGGCGGTGTCTAGACAAGGTGCCTGGGGCTTGGGCCAGGGGGTGCCTTTTAGGCTGTGTCCTTTATTTTGACTCAGAGTACAGTGGGAAGTGACAGGCTTTAAAGGAGGAGTGAGAAGCTTGGTTTGTGTGTTTTTAAAGCTCTTTCTGGAAAAGGGATACAAGTGCACAAGAGTAGGGCAGGAGCCTGGAGAGGCGGCCAGGACAGAGGAGGAGGGGACGTGGCTGGGAGAAAGCCTAGGAAGGGGTGAAGCCAGGAGCAGGTGGTCGCCCGGAGGCAGGGGGCGGCGTGTCCTTGGTCCTTAAGTTATGTCTTCCTTGTGTGGGCACCGAGCACTTGACATCATCACTGTGTGTTTTTGTCCACTGTGCTCAAGAAATGTGCACGTCGTGCCTCCTTAGTCCTTAGAACAGCACATCTCATTTAAATGAGTGTCATCGTGGGAGTTAACAGGGCTGTCAGGGCTCACCCCTGGGTAAGTGGTGGAGCCAGGGTGTGTGCTGGGCCCTCCCAGACCTGGGCCGCTCCCCCGAGAAAGCCTGCAGGTCCGTGGCAGGTGCTAGACTCGACTTCCCTCTTGCAGGTCACGGCCTCCACTGCCACCGGGCCATCACCACCATCTGCCGGCTCATTGGCATCAAAGACATGTACGCCAAGGTCTCGGGCTCCATGAACATGCTCAACCTCACCCGGGGCCTCTTCCACGGGCTCTCGCGGCAGGTAACCCTGTTTCTTTGACAAAGAAATGGCAAGGGAAAGAGTGGGGCAGGGATGAGGGGAACTTACAGATTAAAAGACTTAGAAGACACAGCAAAAAACTACAATGGATTTTTCTTTTTTTTAATCCTGATTCAAACAAATTGTGTAGAAACCAGTCTTTTTTAATCTGACAAATGAGGCCATCCAAACAATGCCTGGGTATTTGAGGACACTGAGTCACTTAATTTTTCAGGTATGGTGGTATTGTGGGACTTTTTAAAACCCCTGTCTTTTAGAGATAGATGCCGAAATATTTATGGATGAAGTAAAACGATATCTGAGACTTGGTTCAGAGTACCCAGGGCTGGTGGGGGTGGTGCAGGGAAACGAGACAGGCCTGCTGGTGCTGGGTGAGGACGTGGGGATTCCCTAGAGGAGGGGCCGTGAAAGTCTGGAAACAAAGGCACGTGAGCTTAGACAATTTACTGATTGTTGGTCACGAGACCTGATCATGCAACCCCATGCTTCAGACTTTCTGGCCACCTTGCACTATTCTACCTCTGTGTGCATTTGAAATGAGAAGAGATGAGCCGTTTCCTAAGAGCAAAAGTGAAATAATTATAAACTTGAATAGTACTTAAAAATAAGGCATCATAAGTCCTTGAAAAGGGGCATTAGCACAGGTGTGCATTCCTCCATGACGTTCCTAGTTATAAGAATGCATATTTCTTCACGTTTCAAAATCTCTGACGTTGGAGTGCAGCTTACAATGGGCATGTCACAAATGGGTGGCATTTCTTTCTTTCTGAGGGGCACAGTCAATAATGCCACTTCTGTAACTGACATTTTACAAGAGATGATGCGTCGTAACCACATCAGGCTCAAAGCACTGGTATAAAACAGAACTCGGGGGGGGGGCGTTGGATGTGGCTCAAATGGTTGGGTGTCCGTCCGCCATATGGAGGGACCTGGGTTCGATCCCCAGGACCTCCCAGTAAAATAAAAAAAAAACAGAACTGGCACCTGAGGAAAGCAGTCCCGTGGGTCATAGGTACAATCGACCCAAGGCCACCATTGTAGTTTCATCAAACAGGTAGCCTCTACCAAAAAGTTTGAATTCAGAAGTGCTTTTGAAGACTGTTTAGATAACACCAACTCTTAAAAATATTTTAAAAGCTGTTCAAAAAACATCTTTTAGTCAAAGTCTTCTTTTTCTTTTAATTTTTCTATTTTAAATAGAGATAGGTAAAATTACTCCACAGATCATTTTATTCAAAAACAGCCAGCACACTCTCTTAAGTGCCAGGAGGCCTCTTGGACGTCCTCACCCCAGAGATCAGCGAAGGGAGCCTTGTAAACCTGGCTGCCTCCCTGGCTCTCCCAGCGCTGCCAAGGCCTCGCCTGTCTTTCCAGGCTAGGCTGCGCTGCCGCAGGCGGCCATCGAGAATCCCGTGAGCTGGGCCTGGGCTCCCCCTGAGGACGGCCTGGCACATGCATGCATGGTCCCCTTGCACCGGCCCGGCACCTCCCGACCCGGGGGCCGCGGCAAGGCCTGCTCTCGGAAGGCAGCTCCCGCGGGCAGAAGGCACCCAGTGCCTCACACGGCCAGACAGACTCAGCTGGGGAAGAGGGACTGTCATTTCTTACTTAAGAGCTGTAGAACTAGCATGGAGTCTTTCCATAACAAAACGCAGACTGTAATTACTGGCTTTTAAAAATACTTCATTTTGAAACTTAAAAAAAAAAAACATGCGGCATTTTGTGAAAGGCCAGTTTTCGTTCACTGCCAGTTCAGTGGGACTGGCTAAGCTAATGCTGCCAGTGACGGCCAGAGCACCCGCGCACCGGGACGCCCCACGCATACGCACCGCCGCTGCCGACACGGAAGGGTCACCCAGTTTGGGGTGACCGCATGCCTAGGAGGTCCTTCATGTGTTCTGCCCCCGTAGTTCCTGTAAATTGGTGCTTAGAATGAGGGGCTTGATGAGATTCAAGTTAGGTTTTGGCACAGCCTGGCCCCCGGTCAGGAGGGCTTGGGAGGCTGGAGACAGGCCAGGCCCTTCCTGCATCCCACCTGGGTGAGAGGTGGGGGTGGGGTCAAGGCGATGCCACCCTAACAGCGTGCAGTCCCCCAGGTGGGCGTGGGTTTCCGGCTGGTGGGCCTTCCTGCGGACACACAGCATCGCCTTAACCCTGTGTTCTCTCTGGTCTTGTCCAGGAAACTCACCAGAAGCTGGCGGATAAGAAGGGTCTCCATGTCGTGGAATTCCGGGAGGAATGTGGCCCTCTTCCTGTTGTGGTCGCCTCCCCCCGGGGGGCCTTGAGAAAGGACCCAGAGCCCGAGGATGACGTTCCAGACACCAGACTGGACTGGGCAGAAGTGAAGGCCACGCAGGGAATGAAGCGCTCTGTGTGGTCAGGCTTGAGGAGAGCCGCCACGTAGCCTGGCCACGCCGCCCGCAGCAGCGTCCGGAAGGGAGGCGCCCTCACACCTCGGGATGGGACTGTTTTTAAAGAAAGGCTAGTCTCACCACTAATAAATAATTGTAGCTTCCACTTCACTTGTGGTTTGCCAGTCACGGCTCAGCTCGACTACTTTAGAGAGTCATTGAACTAAGGAAGCAGGATTAATAGTCCAATCTGGTCAGTAATAATATGCAAAGTGATTATTGCTACAGTAATTCTAGGTGATGTATATTAACTGATTCTTCCCAAATGAGTGCTAACTTAATAGTCCAGAGCAGTTGGATGACTTGACTATAGCCTCACAGCTAGAAAGTAGAGGAAAACGGACAGACATTGTGCTGTTTTATGCTAAAACCCATCCTTTCTAAGTAAACCTCTCTAACATGCTGGTAAATATTCCTGAGTATATCTCTTTGCATAGGTGTTTTAGTGGTTATTCTCGATACTACATTATACGTACATCATGTATCACCAGTCTGCTGGTGTCAGCATTTTACCAGTTTGAGTGAAATGTAGAGGCCTTCCCTTCCTTAAAGTCCCTTTACCCTCCTGTTTATAATATAATTGTTTTCACTGTTTGCTCTCCATACATAGAGAATGACGTCAGACCACGTTAATGTTGCTTTTTGCTTCTAGCATCAAACATCATTTAGAAAACTCGAGAAGACAAGCCTATTTTATTTACCCACATTTTTCTCTTTCTGTTGTCATTTCTTCTTTCCTGATATCTTTCCATTAGCACTTAGCATGTCTGCTGACAACAAATGCTTTTAATTTCCCTTCGTTTTTATTTTTATTCTTAAAGGATGATTTCAGCAGCTAGAGACTGGGGTTGACGGTTCTTTTTTGTTCGGCACTTGAAAAACTGTGCCTCATCTCTTTGGCCTCTGGCTTCTGATAACAAATCCACAATCATCTGAACCGTTTTTCTCTTAGAGAGGAAAACTCCTGCTTTCAAGATCCTCCTTTTGCCTTCAGTTCTCTGATTGTGATGTATCTTGGTCTGGGTTTCTTTGGGTTTGTCTTATTTGGAGTTTGCTCAGCTTCTTGGTTCTGTAGGTTTTTGTATTTTGCCAAAAACTTGGGAAATTTTCTCCCTTTATTTCTTATTCTTTTAAACAAAAAAACCCATAATGTCTGCTGCTAAGGTTTCCACTACAGACGGAAGAAAAAGAAGGCCCTTGCTCTTTCTGTCTCTCTGGTTGTGGCAGCCAAGATTGAATGGGGGGAGAACAGGAAATTCTAAAAACATGGGGAAGGGGAAATAACCTTTGCAACTCAGAAATAAAAACAGCAAATTACAAAAAAACAAACAATTCAAACAAATGGTTTCAAGTATCTTCAGAGTTGTGCAACTGTCAGCACAGTCCATCTTAGAGCAGGGCAGCTCCCCAGAAGAAACCCCGTGCCCACCAGCAGCCGCTCCCCATCACTCTCCTCCACTTTCCGTCTCTGTAGAGTTGCCTGTCGTGGACATTTCATCTAAGTGGAGACATCTCCTAAGTGGTCTTCTGTGACTGGCCTCTGACTCGGCGTGTCTTCAAGGTCACCCATGTGGTGGCGTGTGTCAGAACTTCGTTTTATTTCATTGCCCAAAGCTAGGCTGTCGCGAGCAGATACCATGAAGTGGGTTGGCTTTTAACACTGGGACTTTATTAGCTTTCAAGCTTACAGTTTTGAGGCTGAGAAAAACGGCCACATCAAGGTATCGTCAGGCGATGCTTTCCTCCCGAAGCCCGCCTGCCAGCGATCCTGGATGCCTCTGCCACGTGGCAAGGCATGCGGCGGTGTCTGCTGGTCTCCCCCTTCTCTTCTGGTTTCGTTGCTTTCAGTTGCTTCTGTGGCTTTCTCTCCCTCTCCATAGTCATCGTTCATAAAGGACTCCGGGAAGGGGCTGAAGGCCACCCTGGGCCGTGCCTTAGCCGAAGTGACCTGATCAGGAGACCCTCCTTAGAACAGCTTTACACCCGTGGGAGTGGATTAGCTTTTTTCTTTTTTAACAAATCAGTTTTACTGATACACATTAATAAAGCATACAATTCATCCAAAGTGTACCATCAATGGTATTTGGTATAATCATAGTTGTGCATTCCACACTTTAATCATTATTAGAACATTTTTATTATTTCAATAGTAAGAAAAAACAGATAAGCAAACAAAATTCATCACCTCTCAATCTCTCTATTTCTGCTGCTATTTCTGGCTATTCTTGCACAATTATTTATTAAGCAATTTTATTGAGATATATTCACATACCATACAATCTATCCACAGTGTATGTATTAGTCAGCTAAAGGGGTGCTAATGTGAAATACTAAAAATGGGTCAGTCTTTAATGTTTTTGGGGTAGAAGTCCACAGATACCAGGCCATAAACCATTAAGTTTCTTCTCACCAAAGTTCATTGCCACGTGTTGGAGCAAGACAGCTGCCGACCTTTGCCAGGGTTCAGACTTCTTGGGTTCCTCTCTTCCCGGGGCTGCGTTTCTCTCTGGGCTTAGCTCCTCTGGTTCCTCCACAAGGTCAGCTGTAGATTATCAGGCAAACGGCTCACTTCTCTTCTTCTGGGGCCTTTTCTCCAACATCAAAACTGCTTCTCAAAAACTGCTACAACTCTGTCCTTTGCCTTGCCTTTTATATTCGATTCCCCACCCACCAAGGGGTAGGGCTCAACGCCCTACTGATGTGGCCCAGTCAACGTCCTAATCATAACTTATTCATGCCCAGATTAACAGACCAGTTTACAAGCAAGATCCAATTATATTTTTGGAATTCATAATCACATCAAACTGCCCAACTGCAGCAGTGTATAATCAATAGCTTTTAGTGTAATCATAATGTTGTGCATTCATTATCACAAAAAATTTTAGAACAATCATTACTCCAAAAAGAAAAACTCCACATGGATTAGCTTTAAGAACATGATTTTCTGGGATACATACAGTTTCACCCCACCCCACCCCATAATAGTTCGTTGTATGGGTGTACCACGTTTTATTTATCCATTTGTCAGGTGATGAGCATTTGGATTGTTCACTTTGTTAGGCTATGAACATTTGTGTACAAGTTTTTGCATGAGCATATGTTTCCATTTCTCTTGGGTATATACCTAGGAGTGGAATTGCTGGATCAAATGACAATTTCATGTTTAACCTTTTGAGGAATTGCCAGTCTGTTTTCCACAGTGACTGCATCGTTTTACATTCCCACCAGCAGTGTATGAGGATTCCAATTTCTCCATATCCTTGACAACATTTATTTTCTGTTTTTTGTAACAGCCTTAATAAAAGGAAATAATGGCTATTAATAGGCGGTGAAGTAGCTCATGATTTTAGATTTGCATTACCCTAATTGCTAGTAAAGTTGGATGTCTTCATGTGTTTATTGGCCATTCGTATGTGTTCTTAGCAGAAACGTTTAAGATCATTTGCCCATTTTATAATTGGGTTATATGGTTTTTTTAAATTATTGAGTTGTAATAGTTTTTAATAGATTCTTGATGCAAGCCCCTATCAGATATCTGATTTGCAAAAGTTTTTTTCCCATTCTGTGGAGTGTATTATTATTTCTTTTAATACTTTTTCAGTCCCACCTTCCTCCAGGGACTCCAGTGAACAAATAGTCCCCAAGTCTCTGACATGAGGGACTTGGCTAATTAGAGGCTCTACTCATTTCTTCTCAGGCTCTTTTCTCTCTTGTTCAGATTGGGAAATTCCTGTTGTTCTTTCTCTTTCCTGTCCATTCTCTTGAGCCCATCCATTAAAGGTTTTCATTATGTATTTCAGTTCTAAATTATCCTCTTTTTCTTTGCTCAGTCTTTTATTTGTTTCAAGCATATTTGTATTTGCTTGTTTGAAGCATTTTGTGATGACTTCTTTAAAGTCCTTGTCATAATGCCCCAAGGTCTGTGTCTTCTCAGTGTTAGCGTCTGTTGTGGTCTTCTCATTCGTTGTGTTGTTTCAGTGCTACGCTGTGAAGCTCCGGGTGTTATTTAAGCCTGCTGTTTTAGCAGACCTCCTTCGTGCTGGCGGGGGACGGAGGCACTGCCTTGGTACTGCCCAGTGAGTAGAAGTCCAGCTTCCCCACTCATGCTCCTTTGATACCTACCCCAAGGAGGAGGGGCCAGGGCGGCCTCATTACCCCTGGGTGGAGGGGAGTATGTGAGGCTCCCCACTAGGGCCCCGCTGCCACCCATTGACGTCACGCTAGGGGAAGGCCTCCCTGTTTTGGGTAGTGGTCCAGGCAGCAGAGCACAGGGATCCCTTAGAAATAGGAAACAATGTCCCAACTTATTATTTGAAAAAAGTCTCTAGGTCACAATCTGCAAACTCTGCAAAGACTGGGAAAGATCTCTTCTTTCCCCCTTTTTTTTTCTTTTTCTTATTTTTTTTGGTTAGCCCCTGACATTCAAGGAAAGCTCTGTCATAACACTAGTTGGATACAAGCTTAAGGAACAGATAACCTCAGAGTTTAAATTCCAGTGATCACATTAAACTATCAAAATGTCCAGGTTTCAACAAAAGATTATAAAACATACAAAGAAACAGGAAGTGGTGGCCCAGGCAAAGGAGAAGATTAAAGCATTAGAAACAGTCAGTGTGGCCAGACACGGGACCTAGCGGACAAAAACTTAAAAAAAGAAGTCCTAAATATGCTCAAAAAGCTAAAAGAAAACATGGACAAAGAACTAAAGGAAATCAGGAAAATCATAGATGAACACAAAGAGAATATCAATAGGGAGATGGAACTTATGAATAGGAACCGAGTAGTCCGAGATCACAGTAACAGAAGTTAAAAATTCCTAGATGGGTTCAACAGCAGATTGGAGCTGGTAGAGAAAAGAATCAGTGAATTTGAAGATAAGACAATTGAAATCATCCAGTCTCAGGAGCAGAAATAATGAACAGAAGTGAATAGTATAGGTTCTTAACAAGGGATCTGTGAGCTGGAGTTTAAATTAAAAAAAAAAACATTCCTGTGGGTACATGTTGGTGTGGGTATGATATATTTATAATACACAGTACAGTGTGGACTTAGTAAAGGGTCCATGGTTTTCACCTGACTGGCAAAGGGGTCCATGGAACAAAAAAGGTTTAAGAACCCCTGGAATGGAGCCTGAGGAACCTGTGGGACACCATTGAGTTTACCAATATGTGCATGGTGGGAATCCCAGAAGGAGAAGAGGGAGAGGGGGCAGAGAGAACATTCAAAGAAATAATGGCTGAAAATGTCCCAAATTCAAAGAAAAACATGAATATATACATCCTAGATGCTCAACAAATTCCAAACAAGATAAACCCAAATAGATCCATGCCGTGGCATATTGAATAAATCATACTGCTGAATGCCAGAGAGAGAGAATTCAAAAAACCAGAAGAGAGAAGCAACCTGTCACAGACAATGGAGCCTCAAAATTAAGTGCCGATTTCACATCCGAAACCGTGGAGGCAAGAAGGCAATGGGATATGTACTTAAAGTGCTGAAAGCAAAAAATTGTCAAGAACCCTATATCTGGCAAAACTGTCAAAAATAAGGGACAGATTCAGACATGCCCAGAAAAACAAAAACGGTCTTGTCACCCCTGGACTAACTCTACGAGAGATGCCAAATAGTTCTGCAGATTGAAATGAAAGGACTCTAGATCATTGCTCAAAGCTGCATGAAGAAATAAGGATCTCCAGTGAGGGTAAAGGCATGGGTAAATACAAATGCTAGTGCTATTGTATTTTTGGTTTGTAACTCCACTTTCTACTTATTACAGGATATAAAAGGCAAATAAATGCATAAAATGCAATGATAAATCAGTGGTTTTTGGACTCTCAGTGTATAAACATAATTTGTTACAAGAACTACACAAAGATGGGGGATGGAGGGGTATTGGAATGTAGTTTTGTGTTTATTATTGAAATTAAGTTGGTATCAAAGCAAACGAGGTTGTTGTAGACTTATGTTACATGTAAGCCCCGTGATGACTACAAAGACAACCTGAGCTGTGCAAGCCCACAAAGGCAGCAACTGGTGCACAGGCTGGCAGGGGTGGGGGCAGGGAGAGTGGGAGTTAAGGTATAATGGGTGTCAGGTTTCCATTTGGGCAGATGGGCAAGTCTTAGTAATGGCAGGTGCTGAGGGTACCCCAATATATTGAGTGTGATTAATTCCATTGAATGGTGTGCTTGGGAATGATTGAGATGGGAAAGCGTGTTGTATGTATGTTACCACAGTTAAAAAATTAAAAAATTAAAAGGAAAGAAAGCAACTAAGTACAATACGTGATCCTGGATAGAACCTAACAAGGGGGGAGAAAAGGTTCAAAAAGACTTCTGGGAAGATGGTGGACTAGGAAGACACGGGAATCTCTTCTCCAGAAAAATAGCTAGAGGACAAGCGGAAACAGCCCCGAAAAAGATCTAGGGTTTAGGACAGCAGGTGAAGGCTGCACACCACCCAGAGGAGAGGGACAGAAGAGGGAAATCACGACAAGAGAACCGTGAGTTGCCAAGTAGCAGCTTCTGCTGCTGCCGGCACCCTCCCCCACACTCTTAAGAATTCTTGGGCCTCTGGGCCTGCAACCACAGACAAAGGGGGCTTCAGGGATCTGCCACTCCTGGAAAGGGGGGAGAGAGGGACACAGCCTTAGGCTGACTCAGGTTCTGACCTGAAATTTGGGCTGCGGAGCCCCACGGACCCTTCCAAAGGACCCTTCCATGATGCTCAACATCACTCATGATTAGGGAAATGCAAATCAAAGCTACAATGAGATATCATTTCACACCTATCAGAATGGCCACTATTAAAAAGACAGAGAACTACAAGTGCTGGAGAGGATGTGGAGAGATAGGAACACTTCTTCACTATTGGTGGGAATGCAGGATGGCACAGCCACTGTGGAGGACTAAAGAAGTTGAATATAGACTTGCCACGTGACCCTGCAATACCACTACTGGGTATATACCTAGAAGAACTGAGAGCAGTGACACAAACAGACATCTGCACACCGATGTTCATAGCCACATTATTCACCATTGCCAAAAGTTGGAAACAACCCAGGTGTCCATCAACAGATGAATGGGTAAACAAACTGTGGTCTATTCACACGATGGAATATTATGCAGCTGTAAGAAGAAATGAAGTCAGAAAGCATATGGCAACACAGATGAACCTGGAGGACATTATGTTGAGTGAAGCAAGCCAGACACAAAAGGACAAATACTGTATGAATGCGTTACTATGAACCAAATATATTGTGTAATATATTGTTTGATTCACACACACACACAGACACACACACAAATTTACATGTATCCATTACATTTAATTGAGAAATTTATATATTTATTCATCTGTGTTTACTTTTTAGTTTTTAATTGCTTATGTTTTCAATTATTAAATGTACAAAAGTTTAAAAAAAAAAAAATCAAGGAAGATATATCCCATAACCATGGGACACTAAACTTAACAAAACTCAAAGTTATTTGTGGAAATTATTTTTGGGAACTGGTCCAATTTTTGAATGGCAAGGCAGTAAAACTAATATTACTATTTTAAAAAGAAAACCAACTCAATTTCTTACAGTATGTGTATGAGATCCTATAGTTTTATCATTGAAAAAGTAATTTTTGGTGAAAGGAACATTAGTTGCTCCAATTGCTCTTTATTTACATGTCTTAAGAATTCATATTTGCAGGAAAATCAAACTCTTTTTATAGCAAGAAGAAAAGGACTATGGTTACCGGTTCGGATGACCAGACATTGACAGCAGTCTCCAGAATCCCAGTTGCTGTGGCATTTCCTCAACCATTATTTAAAAAGAACTAAAAGACTGATTGGACTTTTAATAGTAGGAATTTTGGGACTGATTGGCATCATAACCGCTGCAGCTGTGACTGGCACAGCCCTGCCTCAAGGAGTCCAGAATCAACTATATGCTAAGGACTGGCATAAAAATGCAAGTGAGATGAGGCACAGCCAGTCTCACATTGATATGGAACTGAATAATCTTGTGAATGATCTTGAAACAACTATTATACATTTGGGTAATCAAATTTATAATTTAAACTTGTTAAGAGCTCTTAAATGTGATTGGAATGAAAGTTCTTTTTGTATTACTCCTTTGGAAGTGAAAAAATCATTTGATTGGATATAAGCATAATGTTTCTATAGATCTTTTAGAATTGCAAAAGAAGGCATTGAGCAGGTATCAAAACGAATTGAAAGAAACCACTGGTGCAGCCGTTTCACTGGTGGAAACAAAAAACAGTTCAAATATCATTTTGGATTGGATTTGGAATTATTGTTATATGCATTTTAATTGTTTGTATTGTCAAGGGTAGAGTAATAACATATATTCATAGAAAAAATGAAGAATTAGACCCAATAAATGCATTTATGTTAAGAAACTTGGCCATGAAAAACTAATTTTGCATTATTTAGTAGAAAGATTCTACTAATAACCCCTTGATCTTAATACTAATTATCCGCACAAAAAAATATTCATTTAAGGAACATGAAAAAATATAAATATTAATGAAATTGCCTTCCATGTAAGAGCTCAAAAGCTTGACTGGTAGTCAATGACGGGTAAGATTCTCAGAGGAGGACAACCTAAGACAGGCACAGCCACAAGAGCCTATAGAAAAAGACAAGTGTGACAGGAGGTCACCTTGTATTAGCTTATATACTGGTTCCTATGAGCTTTAACTAATAAAAAAAAAAAAGGGTGAAATGATGGAGTTTCAATTAAAGACCATGACTACTAACAGAAAAGGTCTCCTTGGAATGTAATAAACAAGCTCTCCAGTCTCATGCTAATAGGAACTGGGTGGGGAAACATCCTGAGCTTGTAAGATTTACAATGTCTGTGAATTGCAGGAAGGAAAAGAGGAACTGAGCCATTAACATTTAAGACTTGTTGATTTCAGTAAAATGTAACTGTCAAGAATCTATTGCCCTTGCACATGCTCACACGTATTTTCTTTGTTCTAAAGCCAGAATAAAAGCCACACTTTACGAGGTGGGCTCTTCTCTCCATATCGGACGGAGAGTCCCCTGATCCCAGTTTTTCTTCTCTTTGTCTTATTCTTTTTTTCTCATCCACGGCACCATTTTCACAGACCTTGTTCCTGAATGCCAACAAAGATTGGTATTAAATCTTATTTGAATGCTTGGTAGAACTCACCTGCAAAGCCCTCTGGTCCTGGGCTTTTCATTTTGGGGAGCTGTTTGATAACTGTTTCCATCTCTTTGCTTGTGATTAGTTTGTTGAGGTCTTCTATTTCTTCTAGGGTCAGTGTAGGTTGTTCGTATGTTCCTAGGAATTTTTCCATTTCATCTACATTGTCTGGTTTGTTGGCATGTTCATCCTCTTATGATCTCTTTTATTTCTGTGGGTCAATAGTAATGTCCTCCTTTTCATTTCTGATTTTATTTATTTGCATCTTCTCTCTTTTTTTCTTTGTCAGTCTGGCTAAGTGTTTGTCAATTTTGTTGCTCTTCTCAAAGTATCAACTTTTGGTTTCATTAATTCTGGTTTTTTTTTTTGTTGTTGTTGTTAGTTTTTTTGTTATTGTTGTTCTCAATTTCATTTATTTCTGCTCTGATCTTTGTTATTTCATTCCTTCTGCTTGCTTTGGGCATAGTTTGCTGTTCTTTTTCTAGTTCCTCCAGCTGTGTACTTAGGTCATTGATTTTAGCTCTTTTTTTTTTTTTTTAATGTAAGCACTGAGAGCTATAAATTTCCCTCTCAGCACTGCTTTCACTGCATCCCATAAGTTCTGATATGTTGTATTCTGTGTTCTCATTTTCATTTGTATCAAGATATTTATTAATTTCTCTTGCAATTTTTCTTTGATCCACTGATTATTTGTGTGTTGTTTAATCTCCATATATTTGTGAATTTTCCCTATTTCTGCCTGTTGTTGATTTCCAGCTTTATTCCATGATGATCAGAGAAAGTACTTTGTATAATTTCAATCTTTTTGAATTTATTGAGATCTGCTTTGTGACCCAACATATGGTCTATCCCGGAGAAAGATCCATGAGCACTTGAGAAGGATGTATATCTTGCTCTTTTGGGGTGCAGTGTGTTCAGTATATGTCTATTAGGTTAGTTTGTTTATCATATTATTAAAGCTCTCTGTTTCTTTATTGATCCTCTGCCCAGATATCTATCCAGTGCTGAGAGTGGTGTACTGAAATCTCCAACTATTATTGTAGAGACATCTCTTTCTCCCTTCAGTTTTGCCAGTGTTTGCCTCATGTAATTTGGGACATCCTGGTTAGGTATATACATTTATGATTGTTATTTGTTCCTGGTGAATTGCCCCTTTTATTAGTATATAATGTCCTTCCTTGTCTCTAATAACAGCTTTGATTTTAAAGTCTATTTCATCCAATCTAAATATAGCTACTCCAGTTTTTTGCTTTGTTTTTTTTTTGTTACTGTACACATGGAATATCTTATTTCCAGCCTTTCACTTTCAATCTATTTGTATTGTATTTCAATCTATTTCTACAAGGTGAGTCCCTTGTAGAAAGCATATAGATGGCTTATATTTTCTTATCCATTCTGCCAGTCTGTGTCTTTTGATTGGGGAGATTAATCCATTAACTTTCAATGTTGTTACTGTAAAGGCAGTTCTTACTTCACCTGTTTTGACCTTTGGGTTTTATCTGTCATATCTTATTTTCACCACTCTTTTGACACTTTTAGTTACTTTTACTGATATAATCTTCATTTCTAGACTCTCTTCAAGCCTCTCTCTCCCCTGTCTTGTCTTTTCATGCTGTAGCACTTCCTTTAATATTTCCTGCAAAGCCAGTCTCTTCATTACAAACTCTCACAGTTTCTCTTTATCTGTAAATATTCTAAACTTGTCCTCATTTTTGAAAGACAGTCTTGCTGGATATAAGATTATTGGCTGACAATCTTTCTCTTTCAGTATCTTAAATCTATCATACCACTGCCTTCTTGCCTCCATGGTTTCTGATGAGAAAATCAGCACTTAATCTTATTGGGCAACACTTGTATGTGATAAATCGCTTTTTTCTTGCTGTTCTCAGGAGTCTCTCTTTATCTTTGGCATTTGACATTCTGATTAGTATGTGTCTCACAGTAGCTCTGTTTGGATTTATTCAGATGGGAGTACATTTTACTTCTTGGACACGGATAACTGTGTCCTTCATTAGGGTTGAGAAATTACCATTATTTCTTCAAATATTCCTTCCGCCCCTTTTCCCTTCTCTTCTCCTTCAGGGACTCCTATGACATGTATGTTTGCATGTCTCTTGCCATCATTTAGTTCCCTGAGACATTGTTCAAATTTTTTCCATTCTTTTCTTTTGTATATTAGTGTTCAGAGGACCTATTTTCAAGCTCACTGATCCTTTCTTCTGCTTCTTCAAATCTGCTGTTATATGGTGCCAATGTATTGTTAATTTCATTTATTGTGCCTTTCATTCCCACAAGATCTGTTTTTCTATGTATGCTTTTATATTCTTCTTTGTGCTCACCCAGTGTCTTCCTGTTGTCCTTAATCTCTTTAGCCATCTCATTGAATTTATTAAGGAGATTTGAACATCTATGATTAGTTGTCTAACCCCTTTATGTCATCTGGAGGCTTAGTTTGTTCCTTTGACTGGGCCATATCTTCCTTTTTCCTGGTCTGGATTGTTAATTTTTTGTTGGTGTCTGTATTAGTCAGCCAAAGGGGTGCTAATGTGAAATACCAAAAATGGGTTGGTCTTTATAAAGGGTATTTATTTGGGGTAGAAGTCCACAGACACCAGGCCATAAAGCATTAAGTTTCTTCTCTCACCACAGTCCATTGCCACATGTTAGAGCAAGACAGCTGCCAGCATTTGCCAGGGTTCAGGCTTCTGGGGTTCCTCTCTTCCCAGGGCTGTGTTTCTCTCTGGGCTTAGCTCCTGGTTCCTCCATAAGGTCAGCTGTAGACGATCAGGCAAACGGCTTGCTTCTCTCCTCCTGGGGCCTTCTTTCCAACCTCAAAACTGCTTCTCAAAAGACTGCTTCAACTCTCTTTTTTGCCTTGCCTTTTATATTTGATTCCCCACCCATCAACACCCTACTGACTTGGCCCAGTCAATGCCCTAATCATAACTTAATCATGCCCAGATTAACAGATCAGTTTACAAGCATGATCCAATTATATTTTTGGAATTTATAATTACATCAAATTCCCCAACGGTTACAGTGTCTCAGCCTCTTATTTACTAGATGTATTTATTCTTGGCTCTGTTTCTTTCTTTAGTCTAGGCCTTTCTATTTGATTGGCTTTGTGTAACAGCCCCTCTTTGATACTTGGTTCAACTTAATTTGGAAATTTATAGTGGCTCTTGTTTAGCCAATCTGAATTTTTTCAGCTCTTTTCCATCTGTTTTTTTTGTTTTGCTTTTTTTTTTTTTTTTTTTGCCCTTTCTCCCTTGCTCCTTGTGGAATCAGAGCTGAGGATGTAATTGGTACTGTAAGCCGTGGAGGCTGAAGCTGCCCACATTGCCCCAGGAACCAAAGAAGCTTCTCCCACCTTTCTCCTTTGCCAGGGGTAGGGACAGAGCCACAGCCGTGTGCAGTAATCCAAGCCATGCAGGCCAAGACCATCTGTAGTTGCCTAGAGAGACTGAGGAAGCGCCACGCCCCTTCCTGCCCTGCCTGGGGTGGGGATGGAGTCACAGGTGTGAGCAGCAAACGAAGTCGCATGAGTCAAAACTGACCGCAGTTGCCTGGGTAGACTGAGGAAGCACTGGCTGTCCTCCTTCCCTGCCAGGGGGCGGGAATGGGGCCTCCGATGTGCTCAACACTCTAGTCCGTGTAGACCGAAAGCACCTGCAGTTTCCTGGAGACATTGAGGAAACACCACCCCCCTCCTATCCTAGTGGGGGCAGAAATGTATAGACAGATTTGCCCACCAGTCTAGTCTGTGTGGCCCGAAAGCGACTGGAGAGGCTGAGGGAGCACTGCCCCTCCTTCTGCCCTGTCGGGGGCAGGGATGGCATTGGAGATGTGTACAGTGGTCTTGTCCGTGTAGGCTGAAAGCAGCTTCAGTTGCCCAGAGAGGCTGAGGAACCGCTGCCCCTCGCCATTCCTATCCTATTGGGGGCGGAGATGGAGCCACAGGTTTGCCCACAAATCTAGACGGTGCAGGCCGAAAGCACCTGCAGTTGCCTGGAGATGCTGGTGCAGGTTCCCCAGCTTCCTGCCTGCTGGAGATGGGGCTGGAGCCTAGGCAGGGGCTGCAGTCTGACCTGGGTGGGAAGAAGCTGGTCCCTACCTTCCCTGTGATTTTCAATCAGCCCTGCTTCCCTTCAAGCTGGGGGTAGTTAAAATGGTAGCTACCAGCCTCTTTCCATCTTGGACAGATGCAAACTTTAGCTGTTCTTAGGATTGGACTTGAGCCAGCCAAATTTACTAATCAGAACCTGAAGTCGGTGCCCGACCATCTCTTCCTCCCGTTTCTGGGAAATGGAACTTGCGACACCAGCCAGAGAATGGCTCCCGAGGAGGCTTGCGCTGCCAGCAGGGAATGGACTCTGGCTTCTGTGGCGTGGACACTCTACTCACGAATCTTCACTGCAGAAGGGCAGGCTCCTTCCGTTCTTCCAAGGATGCTGCAGGATGCTCTTCTGGCCTCCTGGGCCCCCAAACAGGAGCTCTAGGTAGCTCTGGGTGATCGCTAACTGCCCTGCAGCATGAGCTGACTCTCGGAGCTCCTTACTCTGCCGCCATTTTGCTCCTTCTTTTTCCTTTTTTGGTGAAATAGAAATCCTAATTCACTACTCCCTGCTATATGGTGCATCCCACATTCAGTGGACTTTCTACATATCAACTCAGTGGAACTGAGAGAACAGGACTGGTGGCACCCAGTCTGGCAAGCTGTGGCAACTGCACCCCACAGTAGTGGGCTGGGGGGGAGAACTGCTGCCTAGTGGGATAACTCATGGGTGCTGGGATGCCGGAAGGATGACATCAGCAATTCCTCCTCTCCCTGAGCCTGCATTTCCCATCAAGAGGCAGCATTGTGTCCCCTCTCTTGAAACTAGGCTGGCTCGTCACTTGCCTTGACCGACAGAAAGCGGAGTAAGGCCTCACCAGATTCGAAGGGGCAGAAGAGAGAACCAGTGGACTGGAAGACAGATCAACAGAAATGACCCAACCCAAAGAACACAGAGGAAAAGGGTAAGGGCCTGTGGGACAACGTCCCGCGTTCCAGCATACATGTGTTGGGAGCCTCAGAAAGTGAAGAGAGAGAGGAAGGGGCAGAAAAAGAGATTTGAACAGTGCCTTGGAAAGAGGGGGTGCCCTGTGACTTCCAGCCTGCAGCTGCTAGCAGCTTCCGCTCTCACCCCCTTGGTGTCCAGCCACCATGTGCAGAAATGTAGTTCAGCCCGGCCAAGCTGGTGGACTTCAAGGCCACTGCAGTCCACTCTGTGCCAGCTTGGGGCCCGTCATCGTCTCCTTGAGCCACACTTTATCTCCAAATATAGATGATAGCAGAGTCGCCCTTCTGCTCAACATGACATAACCATCCTGTGGGCAGCCGTGAACACAATATCCCTCTCCCAAAAGAGGATGCAGAGACACTTTTTGTATTTGAATGATGTTCATTCTCTCTCTAGCTGATTCATATTCCCCTTTTATATCCTGGAATTTAATACTGAGATATAAAGTTAACCATCATCAGGACATCTTATGTAGTTAATAAGGGGTTAACAGAGGGCAAGTAACCAAAATTATTTCATTGCTATTTATATAAACATATCGAAGTAGGAAGAAATACTCCTAACTATTACAGTCCTCATTTCTGCAACTGTGGTACCCTCTTCTGTTACCTGTTGAATGTTTCCTTCGCCTTCAGACAGCACCTCAGCTGGTCATGGTTCCTTGCTGGGGGTGGGGGGTGGGGGTTGCACAATTAAGGGTCCTGCTTGGGGAGTGGCTGTGGCTCGAGTGGTTGAGCCCCTGCCTCCCACACGGGAGGTCCCGGGTTCGGTTCGCAGTGCCTCCTGCAAACAACAGCAATGGCAACTCAGGGAAGCTGATGTGGCTCCATGGTTGAGCGCCAGCTTCCCACATACATGGTTCTGGATTCAATCCTGGCCCCAGTACCTAAAAAAAAAGAGTCCCGCCTGAACTGGGTTGTTGTAGTTTTCCATTGACTTTAATTACAGGACTTGGTTTGTGAATATATCTCAATAAAGTAATGATTTTAATAACTCTGCTTTCCTCCCAGACAGATCCAGCCAGAAACACCTGGCCCCTGTTCCTGGAGACTGAATACACAGACGTAAAATGACCGGGCCACGTGTGACCAGAGAACTCGGATCCAAAGCCTCTGCAGCCACCAGCCTGGAATGGGCAGGCGTGGCCGATCACTGCCCGATTCCAACTCAGCACCAGCCAGAGAGAGCCAAAGGGCCTCCCAGCCCAGTCGCAGAAGAGGCCTCGCCTCCAGCTTCCCCGGGCCAGCACCCTCCAACCAGAGTGTACCCGAAGCCTCCCTGACTTCCACTGCTGACTCTCCCCTCCTCTGTGAGTCTCTGCCAAAGGGGAGTTCTGTGGTGGCCTCCTTTGCCAAGTACAAGCCTCTCCGCACTCTCGGGGGTGGTCTGCATTTATTTCCGCACCTTTCCTGGAGGTCCACTGAGATACGGTCTGCCCAGCCCCTGGCTGTGGGCTCCGGCCTCAGGCCCCAGCGGAGCCCACAGAGGCCCCCAGCCCTGCTGCTTGGGGCTTGTCTGTCCCTCTTCACTTGTCCCTCTTCAGCCTCACTTTGGGCCCAAGGCCCTGCGCTTGGTTCTGTTTGGCGGTCTCGGTGGAATCAGGCCGCTCCTCTCGTCTCCTTTTGCTGTTTGTTCTTCCATTCAGTGCCATGCTGAACAAAGTACGAGCGGGAGTCGTCAGGCGGGACAGGCATGGGCCGTAAAGTCTGCTGCTCTGTGCAGCCGCACAGGCCAGGGCGTCTGTGGCCCTTACCAGACGGGCGTCCATTTGGACAGACTTTGCTGTGGGCCCCCTCAAAAAACAGACAAGCTCTCCCTCCAGCTGGGTTTTCTGTTCTGAGCACTCTCCCTGGTTTTCTGCATGCCAGGGGGTGCAGATCACGTGATCTGCATTCAGAGCCGGCCAGCTGTCGGGTGGGGGCCCAAGGCACGGGCTCCACAAATCCTCTCCTCCCTCACCTGCTTCTTATGGGTCATCCTAACTTAGAGAGAATTAGGAATTCTCTGACTTCTTGAAGGATGATCCGGGCCTTCCCGGGTTAAGCTGTGACATCACCCTTGCAAATCTGATAGGGAGAGACTTGACTTGGCAGATGAGATTGTAGTATTAAATACACGCAGAGGGAGTATTCCTTGAGGTTCCAAAGGACTCCCCTAGTCATAATCAGTTGCGTCTGTTCTGAATATATCTTTCCTTTCTCCGTCGTATTTGATGCATACCCCAGATAACGATCTTCACACCACCTCTGACACTTTGGATGGAAAATTCCACTGACCTGGGAAAAATAATTGGAGCAGAACCCTTTAAGGTTCAGACAGATCCTACCAAACCATTTCCCAAACTTCCCCCAACATGAAGCCAGAAGAAAAGGGAGGACTCAAACCTGTAGCTGGAGGTCTTACATCTACACCCACCTACTTGCTGACCTCGTCTGCATCCCTCGTAACGCTGTCATCCTGGTGTGAGGAAACCAAATGGACAAGGGCATCGGTTTGTTCAAGGCCCCAGGGGCATCGGCAAGGTTTCCAGGCTTTATCTGACCCATCCTGTCGTCAGCTCTGCCACAAGCCACTTGCTTCACTGCAGTGGGTTTTTGCTCAGCTTTTCCAGTGTGGCCTCTAGATCTTCTTGCCTTCTCCTGAGGAGGACAGCATATCTGGCCACTCATTCCCAGGGGTCTGCTGAATGCCCCTTCAATTTTTCCCAGGTCCTCAAGACTTAAATAATCTGTGTTTTCCTTGTGATTGGGTTCTGAGTCAATGTGCAGATGTTCTCCTACTTTGTTCAGAGAACAAGGAAGCCTGTGGAAAAAATTCAGTTACTTGCTCTCAGTGTTAGGAGAAAAAGAACATAAAGTTTCAAAAGATATATTATAGTTTTGCCAAAACAGTCCATTATTTAGAGCATGACCTGTCTAAGGAGAGAGAAATACTCTCCTCATCCTAGACCCCTCAAAACTTGACAATTAAGAGGATTTCGAGGTGAACCGGATATTGCAGGCAATGGGCGCCACATTTTTCTGCGATTTCAACACCTCTTTATGACTAAGACTTCGGTTAGAGACCTCACCTCTTGGAGCCCAAACATGAACTGGTCTACTTTTCTTCTTTAGGAGGTACTGGGGATTGAACCCCGGACCCTGTACATGGGAGGCAGGTATTCAACCACTGAGCTACATCCGCTCCCCACCATGAACAGGTCTTCTCTCACCTGCAGAAGGCTTTTCAACAGCCTCCTTACATGGGCATCCCTAACTTAAAGCCCCTGCATCTGTTTGTGCAGGAGCGATCTGGACAAGGCCCTGGGGTTTTTGCTCCACCTCAGAGGTACCACCCCACCCTATTGCTTACTCTTGACACAGTTGCAAAGCCTTATGCCCCTTGTCGTAGGACAAGAACTGCCAGCCTTCTGGACAGGCTGTAGGCTCTCCACTTGACCTCACGGCCCCTCAAGCAGGACAGACATCCCTACTGACTGAGGACACACGAAACTTTCCAGACGCCAGGTAAGCTCTAAGGTGATTCAGTGACCCGCTCCCTCTCCCACTGCTGTCCTCACTGCAGCACCTCCACCTGCCCCTCTCTGCCCCTTCAGGAAAAGGGGCACCTCGGCATGGTCCTTTCTCCATTGGGAGCTCCGTACCTTGCTCAGATTTATTAGCGCCTCCCACTGAGAACCAGCTGGAGCGTTACTTGCTGATGGTCAACCTCTAAACAGAAAGCATCTCTGATGGTGCCTTGATTTGGACATTTCATGGCCTAGGAACTATAAGTTTTACCCTAAATAAAATTCCCATTATAAAAGCCAACCCATTTCTGGTACTGTGCATTGGCAGCCCTGTGGCAAACTAAGACAGTGGGACATGGTATTTGGGCACTGCCGTATGGATTTTATCCAGCTCTGACTCTCCATGGGATCTGGCTCTGTTTTAGTTACTGCATGTCCATTTTCAAGATGGGCTGAAGCATTTCCTTCCTGAAAAGCTACGGTTCTCATGGTCGCCTAAAGCTGATTGATTTTGTGTTTCCAGCCTGGGGCATCCCAGCTTTTCTATCAAGGGACCAAAGCACATGCTCTCCGGGCCCATTATAAAGGAGCTCCACGAGGCACTACCCCTTCCCAAAAGTCACACTGCCCTTATTGGGTCAGACTCCCAGGGCGGCTGGAACTGAGCGGCTTGAAACTACAGGCCTGCATCGTCTCGGATTTGGAGGCCTAGGTGTAGGCAGGACTGCGCGTCACTGAGGCCTGCAGGGGAGACCCTGTCGGTGCCTCTCTCCTGCCGCCTGGCAGTGGCCTGCCGGCCGCCCATGGCATCTCTGCCTCGGTCATCGATGCTGTTGTCTCCTTGTAAGGACATGGAATTAGGGCTGGCCCAACGCCAGTCCTACCACATTTTTACTTGCCTAATTCCATTGTCGATAACCCTGTTTCCAAATAAGGACCCATTCACGGGACCAGGGCTTAGGCTTGAACATGTCTTTTGGGGACACAGCTCAAATTGTAACACCCATCCACAATCTTCTGAAAAGGTTGAAGGAACCAATGGCATCCTTAAAAAATTACAATTAGCAAAACTTTGAGAAACACTTGCGCTCCTGTCTTAGTTTGCCACAGGGCTGCCAGTGCAAAGTACCAGAAACGGGTTGGCATTTATTTTATTTCATTTTACTTTTTAATTTAGTTTTATTTTTTTCTCTCTGGTTGTGTCATCGTCTTTTTTTGGTGTGTCGCCTCTCCGTGCAGGTCTGGGACGCCTTTTTTCTTTTTTTATCAGGAGGTCCTGGGGATTGGCCCCAGGTCCTCCATGTGGTAAATGGGAGCTCAATTGCTTGAGCCACAGCTGCTTCCCTGGGTGGGCTTTTATAATGGGGATTTGTTTGGGGTAAAAGCTTACAGTTCTGAAGCTGTGAGATGTCAAAAGAGGACCTCAAACTGAGGATGCTCAGAGACACTCTAGAAACAGCTCATCTTCAGAAGTATACAGCTGACCCAAGACCTTTGGAACAAATAAATGACCTCAGAAAGTGCATAGATTTGCCCAAGATGTCAGATCAAGACCTGTTTTTCATTATCTTGCTTACAATCTCACTTCTCTTTTCTATACACCCTGGTTGTCATCCACCCAAATTGGCCCTTTTCCACTTTTCTTTCCTCTTTATTGTAATTGTTAGCTGAGGACATACTCATTCCAACACCCTTCTTAGATTATCCCCAACAGTAGTGATCACCCTCAGTCAGACTGACTGCTGGATATGCCATCTGTCACCTGGCAGTCATGATCAATACCTCTGGAAAATTCCAGTCTCATCGATGATGGCTTTCCCATGTGCACCTACCTGGACAGATGACCTAAACAAATCAACCTGTGACTTTGCTAGTGTCCTCCTCTCCCAGGAAAAGAACCAATTATTAAAATCTATTGATCAGACACTAGGTAATTCTAAATTTCAATTCAACTTCCGAAGAATCTGCAAGAGATAATACGGATCTAAATATGTAACACAGTTAATGCTTCCAACTCCGTGACATGAACAGGTTCTTTTTTCCCGGATCTCACTGTGCTCCTACCACATTCTACATCCTTTGCAGCCAGAATGCTAGTCTCATTTACCTCGAAACCTCTTTAGGACTAGTATTCTGTGATATGTCTGTTTACAGAAATCCTAACTCATAAGTCACTGTCTTGGTCTGCCAAAAGGCTGCTGATGCAAAGTACCAGGAATGGGTTGGCTTTTATAATGGGAATGTAATTTGGGGTAAAAGCTTACAGTTTTGAGGCCATGAAATGTCCAGATCGAGGCACCATCAGAGATGCTTTTTCACCTAAGTCAGCTATTGGTGATCGTGGCATCCTGCCACGTGGCGATCAGGCATATGGCGAGGTGCCTCTCTTCAGCCTGGAGCCACTCTGTGGGCCCAGCCCCTTGGGGGCTTCTTTCCGTGCCTCTGTGCTCTGCTGATTCCAGACTCTGAGACCTCTCTCAGCCTCTCGGGGCATCTCTGCCTTTCTGCAGCTGTAGGCAAACCTGGAGTCCTCTCTCTACCTTCTCCTTTCAAAGACAGCTTCCTTTTTCTGTGCCTCCTTTGTACAAAGCTCCAGTAAGAGGGCGGAGACCCAACCTCAGTCACACCTCATTGATGTAGTCCAATCAAAAGGGCCCCACACCCACAGGGATGGATTAGTTCGGAAACATAATCTTTTTCTTTTTGGAATTCATAAAGTACCGTCAAACTGTCACAGTCACCAAGCCTGGAAATTCCAACTTGGGCACAAGCTCTAAAATGAGGCCACCCTTGATTTTTCAGGTACACTACTTTGGGGAATTGCCGATTCATTGTTTATATGGACAATCAGAGCAGTATTTCCAGGAATAACACAAAAAAGACGGTAAGAAACATTACTAAATCTGGAAGAAGCTATTAATGCTGCCACCTCCTAGATGGAATCCAGATCAGGCTCAGCTCACTGGTGAGAGCAGTGAACGGACAATCGCATTGCTCTAGATTTCTTGTTGGCTAGTTGTAGCAGTTTGGCATTGTTTATGAATTCCAAAAATAGATATTGGATTATGTTTGTAAACGGGTCTTTCCTGGGTGTGATTAAATTATGATTAGGGTTTGATTGGGCCACATCAGTAGGACATTGAGTCCCCACCCAGCGGGGACTCACAAATAAAACTACATGGCAGAGCAGAGGAGTGAGTTGGAGTTTTGAGCTGGAGCCCAGCAAGTAAGCACACAGAGGAGCAGAGCAGCTGAGCCCAGACAGCATCAAGCCCCGGGGAAAGAGACAGAGCTGGTTACCTGATAGTCTACAGCTGGCCTTGTGGAGCGAGCAGGGCAGCTGAGCCTGGAGAGAAACAAGCCCTGGGGAAGAGAGGAACCCAGGAAGCCTGAACTCTTGGCAGACTTCGGCAGCCAGCTTGCTCCAACGTGTGGCAACAGATTTTGGTGAGGGAAGTAACATATGCTTTATGGCCTGGTAACTGTAAGCTTCTACCCCAAATAAATTCCCTTTAAAAAAGCCAACAGGGGAAGCGGCTGTGGCTCAATCAGTAGGGCTCCCGTTTACCATATGGGAGGCCCCGGGTTCGGTTCCCGGGGCCTCCTGGTGAAGGCAAGCCCGCCCGCATGGCGTGGTTAGCTGACCCAGCGAGCACAAGCAGCAAGGGGGGGATAAATGAATAAATAAATAAAATCTTTAAAATAAATAAATAAATAATTAATTAAAAAGCCAACAGATTTAAAATGGGCTGCATCCATTGCCACAACAGTACTCAGGACAACCTCCAATATAAATAACATTTTTGTAAGCAAATACACATATATGCATATATATTTACATATCATTTTGCAAATGTTTGTATGTATTGTGAGAATTTTGATTTTTACCCATAATAAAAAAATTAATTAATTAATTAATTAAAAAAATAAATAAATAAAAAATAAAAAAAAAAATAAAGAGCATCATCAAACTAAAAAAAAAAAAGCCAACAGATTTCTGATATTTTGCATCAGCACCCCTTTGGCTGACTAATACCCTAGTCATGATGGCATCTGAGCTGGTGCTGATACTTCCTGCTGTACTTGAATAGAAGAAGCAGACATGGTAGAACATACTGTACATTGCCTTAAGGCAATGGTATGTGCAAATGGATAAAAGAGCTTCTTGGCTCTTGTGGTGGTTTGGAGCTGTATGTATTCCAGAAAAACATGTTCTTAAAATTAATCCATTCCTCTAGGTGTGAGCCCTTTCTAAGTAGGACTTTTTAATGAGGCTACTTCAGCTAAGGTATGACTCACCTCAATCAAGATGGGTCTTAATCCTATTACTAGAGTCCTTTATAAATATAGTGAATTCAGAAATGAGAAGAAAACCATGGAAGCAAGAAGCTGAAATCAAGGAAACCCAGAAGAGAAGACAGAGACCAGCAGACACCACCATGTGCCTTGCCATGTGACAAGAGCCAAGGATGGCTGGCAGCTGCTCTTCAGGAAGAAAGCATTGCCTTGATGATGCCTTTATTTGGATATTTTCCTTGCCTCAAAACTGTGAGTGAATAAATTCCCATTATTTAAGCTGAACCATTTCATGGTATTTGCTTAAGCAGCCTAGGAAACTAAAACAACTCTCTAAGGTTGTGGTAGTTTGAGGATTTTATGGACCTCAGAAAATCATGTCCTTGGAACTAATCCATTCTTGTGGGTGTAAACAATTGGAGGTGGGCCCTTCTTTTGATTAGGTCACTTCAGAAGGGCATGACCCAGGGTGGGTCTTAATCCTCTTACAGGATTCCTTTTTAAGCAGAATGAATCTGGAGAGAGAGACTGCAAGACACCACAGAAGCAGAGAAGGCCACAAGCAGAGAAAGCCACACGAGCATGAAGCTGAAATCAATGGAACCTGGGAGAGAGAAAGCCACAGGAGCAGAGAGGAAGCCAGAGGAAGTCAGAAACTGAAAGCAATGAGACCTGGAGGAGAAGAGAGAGACCAGCAGATGCCCCCTCTGTGCCCTGCCATATAGCAGAAGTCCAGGATCGCTGGCAGCCAGTCTTCAGGGAGAAAAGCATCACCTGATGAAGCCTTGCTTTGGGCATTTTTATGGCCTCAGAACTGTAGTTTATAAGTTAATAAATCCCCATTGTAAAAGCCAACCCATTTCTGGTATATTGCATTTTGGCAGCCTAAAAGATTGATCCTCATGTCTTATGGGATTTGTTTTGTCTTGTTTTTGTTTTGTGTGAGTGTGTGTAAATTTGGTCTGAGTTGTGTAATTGGAGTTCCTGGTTCTGAAGCATTTAACAAGTACTATTAATTGTTCTCATTTTTGCCATGGTGGGCATGATGGGCTTTAGATAGTTGGAGAGGGCATTCCAGGCTGGTGTGGCAGCTTAGATAGAGCTTTGCAGGTTGGGAGGTGCAGAGGCATGTCTCAGGTGTGGCAAGTGAGCAGCAGGAGTTTGACCCAGACTGCAGAGGGCATAAAGTGCCAAGCTCAGGAGTGGGGACTTACCCTGGAGGCAGTAGGAAGGTTTTGAGAGGGGCCACTGGTTAATGGGGCAGAGATACACAGTTGGAAGGGACACGTTTTAGGCAAAGACCAGTAACAAAATTGTTGCGGTGTCCAGGTATAAAGTGACTTGGGTTGGTATTAGAGAGGGGTGCTGGGGGAAAAGGATACAACAAACTAGGCTGTTACCAACGTATGCTATTTGCTATTTCTGCCCCCTGTGATTTTGGCTTTCTGGGAAGAAATTCCTGCATGATTTTTAGGCTCCTAGACTGGGAACATGATTTCAGCTATCTAGGTGCCTCTACTGCAGACCCCGATACCTCCTGCACATCCTACCTGCCTGCTCCCCTCTGCCTGGACTGACTGCTTAGACCCTTTGACCCAATCTGTCTCCATGGACACTTTGAACTGGTTCCCTGAATTCTGGACTCAGCTTCCTTACCTGAACTTAAAACACTTTCAGTGCTGTCCAAGTTCATAAGCTAATTTTTATTAGTCAGGACACCTGTATTCTATGCCAGCCCCTGGGTTTAGCTTACCCACGTAAGTTCCAGGTCCAATATCCAGTGAACTTCAAGGAAGAGCCTGACAAGGTTCTGAGACCCAGTAAGCTTGCAGGTAACTATTACAGAAAATAAAGTTATACCACAGACCCACAGATGGCTTGAAGTAACAGACAAGATAGGAAAATTAGTTCAGCAATAGTTGGTATATCTTCATATTTGACTTTTTTAAATTATTGATAAATAATTTACATACCATAAAATTGTACAATTCATGATTTTTAGTGAATTTACTAAATCATTCAACCATCACCAATGAGCCAGTTTCAGAACATTTCCATTGCAGTCATCCCCATCTGCCACCCCCAGCCACAGCAACCACTAATCTACTTTGTGTCTCTGAAGATTTCCTGTCCGGACATTCCATAAAAATGGAATCATACAATATGTGGTCTTTTGTATCCAGCCTCTTTCACTTTAATGTTTTTTGAGGTTTGCTATATTTATATAATACCCAGTTTTAATTATTTTAATGTTTAAAAAGCTTTAATTTCATTTCAAAAATTCCAAATCTAGTAGCATAAAGATGTAATAAAAACTGTTTTTTGGTCAACTTATAACACTATTGCCTTTGAGAGAATTACAGAGAAGCAGGTGCAATGGGGATTTGTACAGGGAAGACCCTCAGGCTCACAATCCTAAGCTGTGATCCAGGAGGAAAGAGGCCCAGCCCTGCCTGGTAGGTAACGAGGGCATTGCACGTGCTGATGACAGTTTCCATAGCTCTAAAATATGGTTGACCAGGTGACTAGCGGCTGTCCACCTTTCTCAGCCTCCATTCTGTTCAACCACACAATAACACACACACACACACACACACACACATCAGCAACCGGATGGGAGGCAGAGCACAAGCGTGATTATTAAAATAGCCCTCACCAACTAGATGATTTCTCGGGCCCCTTTCAGCCTTCAAGGAACTCTCCTTACATTCATTAAGCTCCCAGGGTCTCTCTGCAGTGAGGTCTCAGTGGATGCTGAGGCCTAAACTACACTAGGGGGTTTCCCAGTTTCACTCAATTCAGAAAGTCACTCTAGTACAAAGTCTCTGGTGTTCAAAAAGGGTAGAATCCACCAAAGGTTTTCCCTCACGCATTACATTCCTGGGTTTCTAACAAGTACGGTGCGTTCTCTGATGTTTATGAAGTTATGAAGACCTTCGCACAGTCACTGCACTCGCAGGACTGATCCCCAATTTGTGTTCTCTGATGTTTGGTGATGTGTGGCCTCCAGTTGAAAGCCTTCCTACAACCTCTGCATTCACAGGGTGCTTTCTCCAGCATGGCCCTTCTGATGTTTAACCAGGGATGCAGTATGAGCAAAGGCTCTTCCGCATTCATTACATTTGTAGGGTTTCTCTCCAGTATGAAATCTATAATGTTGAGTGAGAGATGAACTCTGGCTGAAGGCTCTCCCACATTTATTACATTTGTAGGGTTTCTCTCCAGTGTGAAATCTGTAATGTACAATGAGTGATGAACTCTGGCTGAAGGCTCTCCCACATTCCCTGCATTCATAGGGCTTTTCTCCAGTGTGAGTTCTCTGATGTTTAATGAGGGATGAAGTATGACCAAAAGCTCTTCCACATTCATTACATATATAGGGTTTCTCTCCAGTGTGAAATCTATAGTGTAGAACAAGAGATGAACTCTGGCTGAAGGCTCTCCCACATTCACTGCATTCATAGGGCTTTTCTCCAGTATGAGTTCTCTGATGTTTAATAAGGGATGAAATATGACCAAAGGCTCTTCTGCATTCACTGCATTCATAGGGCTTTTCTCCAGTGTGACACCTCTGGTGGCGTCTAAGTTCTGACTGGAAATGGAAGGATTTCCCACATTCATTACACTTACAAAATTTCTTTCCTGAATGGACTCTCTGAGAATTATTTATCCCTGAAGTCTGTCTGAATTCTCCTGTGGGAACACTGTGTTGGTTAACAAGGATGGATCTTAAGCCTAAACTTCTCCCAAATTCACTCCATCTGTGATCTCCTCTACCAGTGAGAGTAGATTTCTGAATGACTGACGCTTCTTTCAGATGTCCCTCCTGTTTTTTCTGATGCATTTCTAACTGGTCATCACAACCACAGGTTGACTTCAGTTTGGAGGACCAGAGCTCGTCTCTAATATGTTTTTCCACCCATGCTGCCTGGAATAATTCTTCTTTGGCAATTCCCTGACTTGGCATCGATTCTTTGACTTTAGGCCTTCTCTCCCAGTCTGGAAAAAAAAAAGACACTCTAGAATTACCTGTTCCCTATGCTAGGAGGAAGTAAACTGGGATGTAATGGATATAATGTAAAGTTTTAAAATATTATCTAAAAGGGGTATACAGCTTTTTCAAGAATGTGTGAAGAAGGTTTTGGAGATGCCAAGAATAAATGATAAAGAGATGGTGGGAGATCAGGAAACTCTGAGAGAACTGTATTTGGATTCCAATACACGAGGTAAATCCAAAGACTGTAAAGATGAGAGGAGAATAGGAAGGGTAACATGTGAAACAAGGTATAAGGGACAGGGACAAAAAGAAATAGAACAAGAGTAGGATCATAAATCACCTGGGAAGAGACTCTAGAACCTCATCAGCCTCCTCAGGCCTAGATGATAGTCATCCTATGTCCAGTCTCTCCTGAAAACCCTCATCACTTTCCTCTTCCTAAAATGTCTACTTCCTTGTGATTCTCCCCAGCTCTTAATCCTCCAAAGCTTCTCCAGCACCTGCAGGATAACGCCGGAGCCTCTCCCTCTGGCCGTACCATGTATGTCCTGTCCTTCTCTTCAGCAAGTGCCTTTCCCACGGTTAAGCAGGCTGTTTCCCACATATTCACACCCTTCCCCTTTCCCTAAGGCTTTGTCGTCATTCAGGGACAAGATCGTGTCCTTCACAGCGTCCTCCCTCAACATTTCAGTCCAAGCAGTAAAACACTATATCATATCACTGTGTCTACCTGTGTTCGCGGAATACCCCACCTACCAATCACAAGAGCTTGTAAATACTTCACCTTACATGGCAAAAGGAACTTTGCGGATGTGGTTCAGGGATGGAGAGATTATCCTGGATTATCCAGGTAGGCCCAAGCTAATCCCATGAGTTCTTCAAGGCCGAGAACCCTGGCTGACTGGTCAGAGAGCGGCAGCGTCAGGAGGGCCTGATCCACCATTGCTGGCTTCGAAGGCAGAAGCAGGAGCCTGTGAGCCAAGGAATGGGGCAGCCTAGGGAAGCTGGGAACGCCCTGAGCTGACAGCCAGCAAGCAACAGGGACCGCAGTTTTAGCATCACAGGGAGTTGAATTCTGCCAACAACCCAAATGATCAGAAAGAGGATTTTCCTCTCGATGCCCCTGAAATGAACACAGCCCTGTGGACATCTTGATTTTAACATGTTGGACTTCTGATCTACAGAACTGTGAGATAATAAATTTGAGTTGTTTTAAGCCACTAAATTCCCGGTAATTTTCAGCAGCAATGGAAAACTGATCTAACAACAACAAACAACAACACTAGTGAAAAGGGAAATGACTGACGATGCCAAACTAGTGGTTCCCGGGGGCCAGTCCTCAGAGATGCGCGTCAACAGTTTGGGGCAGCTCCTGGGATTGTGACGCTGAACCAGCGCCCCTGGGGGTTCTGAAGCATGGCTGTGTGTGGAAACACGGCCACTGTGAACGGGAGACACCAACTGTGAGACCAGATCTGGAGGGCAGGCCCTCGCTCTCCTTCTGGAAGCATAATAGACCAAGAAGGGCCCAGCACAGAAGAGGTCCGCGTCTACCTCCCTGGCCTAGGACGAGGCCCAGGCTACGCTCTCGAGGCATGAGCCCGGCCTTCCTCTGGCCCGAGGCTGTGATTCTGCCTCAGAGGTGGACACTGATGGGCGCAGGTTGCCACCCGCCTCCTGGGCTACCCGTAGTGGTCAGAAGGACTTTGAGCCCAGAATTTTGCTCCACAGGGTGGAGCCTACCAGGTACTCTCAAGTCACCTAGGAATAAAAGGTCTCGAAAAGATGCCGTCAACAGCTGGCAAGGTGCAATCTCGTTCCTGGGACCGAGCTCTGAGGCTCTTCCCCTTGAACTTGCCGCTGGCTGCTGTCTGTCCTTGCCTGGAACCATTAACTCCTGGGCTGCTCGGCTCTTCCTTCTGATCCCTCCCCAACCCCCTTAACCCTGCTGATAAAGGGTTGCCTGGCCACACACAAGGCCAGACCTTCGACTCCATCTAATAATGGCTGTGAGACATCATGGCAACAAAGCCCAGAAAAATAGGCAGAGATGGGTACCAAAGGAGGTAACTGCTAGAGAAGAAAATGAACATCTTCCCCCCTGACACCAGGATCATCACGAAAGTCTAGGAGGATACAAAGTAGCAAGGGTCCAGGGCAATCCCCCAGCCCCAGCCACCCTCACCCACCCACCTGCGTGGGAGCCTGTGGTGGCTTCTCTCTCCAACATGCAGGGCTCTTCTCCTTCTTCCAACCGGCATATCACAGATGGTTTGGGCACTGGAAGCCCTGAAGGTAGAGAAAGGAAAGGTCAGGGCTGGCCGTGCTGGAGGCCAAGGCGTGGCCCTTGGTCTTCAGCGCTGGACAGCAAAGGCAGGGTCTGGAAGGCCGCAGAGTGGCACGGCGGTCAGGGAACTTCCCACACCAACTCCAGGAAGAAGAGGACTTTTCCTAGGACCCGTATCTCTGGGCCCCAAAGACGATGTAAATGTCTGAACTCCAGGCCAAACCCAACCAACAGACTCAGAAGCCCCTAGCTTTTAAGCATCAAGGAGATGAAGATGGCCGGTCGGCAGGCTTCGCGCTTTGGAGGAGCCGAGCTTACCCAGGGAGGCCAGGTTCCTGAAGTTCTCCAGCATCACCTCCCTGTACAGCTCCTTCTGAGCAGGCTCCAGCTGCCCCCACTCCGACCGGGTGAACTCCACGGCCACGTCCTTGAACGTCATCAGGTCCTGAAACACAGAAGCCGTCCCACACCCTCAGGGAGCATGTGCACCTGAGCCTGGGATGTCTGAGAACTTTAGGGTGCCCCAAAGGGCTTCTGAGAGTTCCTAGCCACCCCAATGCCAAGTTTGCTTCTTGTCACTTCAGAAATACTTCAGGGTGCTCCTGGGCTTGTATCTGCCATGCTATGTGGAGTCCCACCTGGTGCCCCCTTCTGCCTCATCACCATCAAGCTGCGGACAGTCGGGGTTTCGGGAGCCCCAGGACCCCACAGGCATCCTTCCTAGGCGAGGGGATGGAGAGAATCGGACTGTTTCCTCAGTTATGAAGAGGCTTTACTCCCAACTCAGTTGCCTTTATAGAATCCATTAAAATGAACACACCAATGTGCTTTGCGTTCTGAAACGCACTTGTATCAATATTCTGCAATTAAAACTTTTGAAACTCCTAACTTATGATTTTAACGACAATTTTTACTAAGGCTGAATCGAGTAAGTTGGGACTTACAACAATTTATCCCCATACCTGCCTGCCAGCAGCAGTGGGGTGAAAGTAAATCAGATGGTCTTGTAATGAATCAGTAAATCTTCTGTGAGTTTGATTAGCATGAAACTTTCCCCCAAAGCCCAATCATATGATCAGTTTCTGCGTCTGCCCAGCTGAGAGTGAGGCCCTGGTCCCGGGTCGCCGTAAGTAAGTTGGAGCCACAGCCATCCCATTTGACTTAGATTGTATGGCAGTCGGCACAGCCTGAACTAAAAGGCAGAATGTGTGAAAGTAGTATAAGCTCCTGTTACTCTTCCCCCAAAGTAATTAAAATTTAAATTCCATTTAGACACTACTGACTTAACAAAATGAGTCAAAGTAACAACTTTACCTTAACATAAAAGTCGGTGTAAAATAATCAAATGTGGAAAACTCACTACTACAGTACCCCCTTGTGATAGGATATGCTATTTGTTCAGAGTATTCGCTGGCCCTTCCTACAGAATTAGGCTTCCTGCCCCGCTGACCCAGGCGTGGCCAAGTACTCTCCTTGCAAAAATGACGCGTGAAGGGAGTGACAAGAGCCTAGGCTGAAGCTGTCAGAGCCGGCAGAAGGAAGCTGACATCGGGCAGGGCCACAGCCAATGTATAATGCAAGCGAGAAATACACCTTTACTGTTTTAAGTCTCTGCAGGTTCACTGTTGTTTATTTCCACAGCATAACTAGCCTAAACCTGGTATTCAAAGGGGTTCTGTCGCAACAAAAAGCCAAAAATAGGTGGTATTGGCTTCAGGGCCAGGCGTTGAAGAAATGCACTGGAGGCCTGAAAGACGGCAAGCCGTGCCATTTGGTGGGAAACTGTCTGGTGAAGCGGGTCTTACAATAACGTGAAAGACGAATGGTGTAAGCCCAGAGGAGCCTGGAAACCGAGGATTAGCGTGAAATGGCTTACTAGCCGCTTCTGACAAAGTATTACAAGAAAAAAATGAGGTCAAGAAAGAGTTCACTGGTTTGCAACACAAAAATGGAAGGCACTAAGTGTCCAGAAATGACAGGACTTTCACGGTTGGAAGATTTAACCAATTCTCATTTCCAATGGGTCAACGATAATATCGAGAAGCCTTTTGCATGACAAAGGATGAGGAAAACTCAGCTTAATGGCAAGAACCAAATCACAGATGTGGGCTGCCAAACCTTTCGCTTAACCCCCTGAATAATTTCAGATGGTTTCCAGTAATTGCTCAGACAGACCGAGTATGGCTTTCCCAAGGAAAGCCAAAAAGCTCCATAACTGTCTTTTCCAAAAGAACTGTGGATAAAGCTGTTGACAGGGAGGCAGATGTGGCTCAAGCGATTGGGCTCCCGCCTACGACATGGGAGGTCCCGGATTCGGTTTCCGGTGCCTCCTAAAGAGACGACGAGCAGACACAGAGAGCAGACAGCAACCGCAAACAATGAGGGGTGGGGGGAATAAATAAAATAAAAAATTATTTTTAAAAAAACCTATTAACACATGGAGTTGACTGGAAATAGATACATAAAAAGCTAATTAGGGAAGCGGCTGTGGCTCAATCAGTGGGGCTCCCGTTTACCATATGGGAGGCCCCGGGTTCGGTTCCTGGGGCCTCCTGGTGAAGGCAGGCCTGCCCGCATGGCGTGGTTGGCTGACCCAGCGAGCACAAGCAGCAAGGGGGGATAAATGAATAAATAAATAAAATCTTTAAAAAAAAAAAAAAAAAGCTAATTATGTTTTTGTGAGTTGTACTGGGACGTTCATGACCCAGAACAATTCTTGGTCCTTCAATCACTCAGGCAGGATGAAAAAGCTGCTTAGCCCTCAAAAGAGGTGATTCCCCAGGATCGCCTTCATATGCGGGCGAGGATATTGCAAAAGGAAGGAGCTTCCAGAGAGCAGAGACAAGAGCAAGGGGAACACTGGTTTGGGGAATGACCCCAGGGAGCAGAACCAGGGCCCAGCCTGGAGACCCTCCCCACTCCCATGGTCGAGCATCCTCACAGCACTCCTGGGGGAGTTTCGTCACTGTCATGGCCCAGGCTTCCCTTCTCTGAGCAGGAGCTCATCCTGTCATCCTGCCCCCATCACTCTGCCATAGGCTGGATTTATGGATTCGGGTCACTTGTCTGTTTTGTTCTGAGGTCTCCAGATCCAGAGGAGAAATATCCAGACTCCATCCAGGACTCTGACCCCCGATGCTCTGATGGGGGGTCTTTGGGGTTACTTCTTAGGGAGGGATTTTGCCTTCTAGGAAATTCCAGGCCGGCCTTCATTGCCCTCCACCTGGCTCTCTGTCCATGCACAGCCCACCATGTCCAGGCAGTACCTCCTGTGGAGCCCATCACCGGGGTCCCCACCACCCATCACAGCCAGCGCCAACAAGGACTAGGCAAGCACCGCTCGTCAGAGGACTCCACCAACTGCCTGAGGTCGTCCCATGGCTGAGTGGTTAGGAGCTGGGGACCAGACAGCCTGGGCTTGGGGCTCCCTTAGCATCAGCCAGACAACCGCGAACTGCTTACTTGATATGTCTGTGTATTAGTCAGCCAAAGGGGTGCTGATGCGAAGTACCGGAGATCGGCTGGCTTTTATAAAGGGTATTTATTTGGGGTTGAAGTCCACAGTTACCAGGCCATAAAGCGCAAGTTACTTCTCACACCAAAGTCTATGGCCACGTGTTGGAGCAAAACTGGCTGCCGACATCTGCCAGGGTTCAGGCTTCCTGGTTCCTCTCTTCCCGGGGCTGCGTTTCTCTCCGGGCTCAGCTCCTTGTTTCCTCCACAAGGTCAGCTGTAGACCATGAGGCTCTCTGGGCTTTGCCTCTCTCCACAAGGCCAGCTGTGAACTGCCAGGTGAACGGCTCTGTCTCTTTTCCCAGGGCCTTCTCTCCTTCGTCACGACCAAGCTCCTCCGTGTGCTTACTCCCCAGGCTCCAGCATTAAAACTCAGCATCAGAACTCCAACTCAAAAGTCCAACTAACTCCTCTGCCCTGCCATGTAGTTCATCTCCGAGTCCTACTGACGTGGCCCAATCAATGCCCTAATCATAACTTAATCACGCCCGGATGAACTGATCAGTTTACAAGCGTAATCCAGTATCTCTTTCTGGAATCCATAACTATATCAAACCGCCACAGCCTGTGCCACAGGGACCTCAGTGTTCTTTGTGCTCTGGTCACCATTCTTTAAAATGAGGATTACAAAAGTAGCCACTCATGGGGATGCTGTAAATGAGCTAATATATGTACATCGTATAGGATAGGTCCCAACACTTATTTGCATGTCTTGGTAAACAGTTGTTATTATTTTCATCATTTTCACAATCATCCTCATTTTACAGGTGGCAAAGCCAATGCCCAGACAGGTAGGTGAAGCGTCCAAGGTCACAAGCCTGAACAGGGACCCAGCCGGCCTCCAGTGGCCTCCCCACCTGTCCACACCCTCACACCCGCCCTTCCTGACGTTGGTCCTCCTGTGGCCAGGCCTTGGTGGGAAGGCCAGGTGGGCCGCTCCTGCTGCCCTCTCCCTGTGCGCGTCCTCGGCCTGACTGCCGGCTACGTCCTGGCTGCAGGGTCCTCTCCCCACGGGGCCGTGACCTTCCTTCCAGGCCAGCGCTTGTCACGTGCCCTGTACTCACCACAGTGCCCATTGCAGAATTCAACCAGAGTAAGCCTGGAGGGTCAGCGAGCGTGCAGGCCAAGCAGAGAAGAGGGCCCTGGCCCAGGGGCAGGGAGGCTGTCGTCCACCGCACTGAGCTCAGCCTCCACAGGGGAAGAAACTGGGCTCAGGCTCCAGGGAAAAGGAGGCATGGAGCCATAACTCAAGTGTCTAACGAATAACAAGGAAGACCGCAACTCACCTGGGGCCTGGCTTTCAGGAGGGAACTGGCTGTCCCCTTTTCTCCTGGGCGTCTCTCTGGAGAAAGAGCAGGGTCCTGAGAAGGGAGGGCTGGGGAGGTAAGAGGTGCCATCAGGCTCCCGCGTGCTCCTCTGTGGTTCTGAGGACAAAGCTGGGTGGGAGGGTGCCGAAAGGGCCTCCAGCCCGCCCGTGGCCAAGGAGCGTCCTTGCACCCGGCCGCAGGCGCACAGCGGGGTACCTCAAATATGAGGAGGCCTGCAAGGACCTTGTCATCTAGCCAGGGGGCGTCAGGGCCCGAGATCAGGCCGCGGAGGCGGGGCGCTTTACAGGAAGGCCTGGGAAGCGCCCTGCGCCCTGCGTGTCTGGCACAGGTGGGTCGCAGAAGCGCGTGCTGAGAGCCCAGCCTCTCTGTTATAGGACTCTGCATCGTCCTGCTGTGAAAGCCTTAAAAACGAACTGACAAAAACCTACCCGGCCATGCCAGCGAAGAGCTAAGGCTAAGAGACAACAGGCAAGAAAGCCCGGGAGCAGGCAGGAGGCGCAGCACAGGTCAGTGCGTCCTCGCGTCCCCCGAGGGTTTGTTAAAACGCACACTGGCTCAGTGGGGCCTGGGTTGTACATTTCTCGAGACCTCTCAGGTAAGGCCCAGGTGAAGTCCTGCTGCTGGGCCCTAGACCAGGCTCTGAGCGAGGGCAGAGGGAAAGGGGGTGGGAGACTCAGGGACCTGGCCTGCCCCTGCCACTGGTCAGCTCGGACCCTAAGCATGTGCCCAGAAGATGAGACGTCCAATGGAAGTGCCCCTGATGAAGGGCAGGTGTTATCAGCTTAGAAGGTGGGGCTCAAGCCTCCTGGGCCTTGTGATTGCCCTGCCACCCTGGCTTGGCTGACCCTGCACTGGTGGAGCTGGCAGAGTCCTACTGCAGAACTAAGGAAATGACAGGAGCCAGTGGCATGGTTCCCAGCGGCCACACTGTCCTCTGACCCCTGGCCAAGGTGCTTCAGATGAACTCGCTCGTGGGCCGAGGCCCTCTCCTGCCCTGCCCACTCTGCTTGTGCAGCTCCCCTCTCTCCTTCGGTGCCTGGGACACGTCTCCTGTGGCCACCCACTCCAGGCCACGGTCTCTGGGTGCTGGGCCCTCACCCTCCTCGGCCTGGACCTTTGGCCTGGCCACAGGGAAGGTAACTGCAGGCTCTGTGCCTTCCGTGGGATGCCCCCGACCTCCTCCGGGGATCCTCCTCCTTCCAGGCCAGGCACCAACTCCCAGGAGGGCTTCCGCCCTCTGCAGAGCCGAACCTGATGCGGTGGTGTCCATGGCCAGGCTAAGGGGCGACGTGTGCGGCTGGGCCTGAGGGTTCGGGGAGTAGGGAGCCGGCGGGGGTGACCTGGGTGACCCGGCGACGC
>JAKSZT010054232.1:78383-96946 GCA_026826555.1 Tolypeutes matacus | reverse complement strand
ATTCCTTTAGTATTTCTTGAAGTGCTGGTTTCTTCTTGACTTACTCTCTTAATTGCTGTTTATCTGTGAATATTTTGAAATCTCCATCATTTTTGAATGCCATTTTTGCTGGATAGAGAATTCGTGGCTGGTAGTTTTTTTCTTTTAGTGTTTTGACTCTGTCATACCACTGTCTTCTTGCCTCCATGGTTTCAGCTGAGAAATCAGCACTTAATCTTATTGTGTTTCCCTTGTATGTGATGGTTCTCTTTTCTCTTGCTGCCTTGAGTATTTTCTCTTTGTCTTGAGCATTGGACAATTTGACAATTATGTCTTGGAGTTGGCCTGTTGGGATTTATACTATTTGGGGTGCGCTGTGCTTCCTGGATCTGCACATCCATCTCTCTCAATAGAGTTGGGAAGTTTTCAGCCATAACTTCCTTCAACACTCCTTCTGTTCCCTTTCCCTTCTCTTCTCCTTCTGGGATGCCCATAATGCATATGTTTGTGCGTCTTGCATTATCGGTTAATTCCCTGAGACCATACTGGATTTTTTCTATCTTTTTGTCTATCTTTTCTACAATCTCTTTGATTTCAACTGTATTGTCTTCCATATCACTAATTCTTTCCTCTGCCTGTTCAATTTTGCTGCCATGTGAGACCAGCGTGTTTTTCATTTCTTGACTTGTGTCTTTGTTTGCCATCATATCCATTACCTTTTTAGGTGTGTTAGCTATTTCTTCAGTATGTTCTCCCAGTGTCTTCTTTATATCCTTAATCTCTTCCTTCAGTTCTTTAAGTTGGTCCATGATATTTGTTTGGATAGCTTTGATTAGTTGTTCGATGTACTGCATTGCTTCCTGTTTTTTATTTTGTGCACTGGACTGGTCCATATTTTCCAATTTCTCTGACTCATTTGTATTTTTCTGTTGCCCTCTGGTCATCATATTATCTTGATGGGTTTGTTCAGTTGATTAGCTTTTCTCTATGCTCTAGAATTTTATTTAGCTGTTGGTTCTGCGTGTGAGTTAAGTTTTCTCTTTGGCAGTTTTTCTTCTTATTTTATTTCCTTACTTCTTTCTATGTTCCCTTGAAGGCAAAAGGTTAGGGCCAGAGGAATCAAAAGATGTAAGGAAGGCAGAAGGATAATAGAAATATTGATAAAAGTTAGAAGAGGGGCAAAATGAGACTTAACGAGATTGACACCCTTAAGTTGTGGGCCTATGAAAAAATGTCTCTAAGAGCCACAACAGAAAACAGAAGGCAGAAAGATGCAGGAAGGATAAGCGATAGTTTGTAATACAGAATCAATATATACAGCGAGTGGGAAATTACTGAATAAGAAGCCCAGCAAAGAAGCGACCATCTGGCAGCACCTATTTAAAAAAAAAATAATAGAAGGAAAAAGGATGGGGGGAGGAAAATGGGAATAATAGCAATAGACCAGAAAGTAACAGAGAGAAACCAAAGATCCACACAGGCAAGCAGTCAAACAGAGCTAAGGGGGGTCAATGATTCCCCTAGGGTCCCCGTGGATCCTTCCTGCCTACTTGTGTTTATTAATGAATTTCCCCACAGGGTTCTATATGCAGGTCCTGAAGCAGCTTTTAGCTATTAAACTAAATCAAAAAGAATTTATTTTTCTTTGGTTGAGGTGACCTCACTTTTTTTTTTTTTTTAGCCAAATGCAGGACCCAAAATAATTCCTCCTCTAGACCAACCCCCTAATCGAGCGGACCCCAGCCTGGCCCGTGGAAATTAATCAAGCACGTCCCACTTTCCGGACTCCCCAGGTTAGCTGAAGCTCTGATGTTAGCCAGTGAGGAGTGCTAAAGATGGCGGATTCCGCCCCTTCTGGCGCCGAGCTCCAGCGTCACCAGGCTGCTCAGTAAATCAGTTTGAGTGCAGATTCGCGTCTGCTCTCAGCCTGATGCTGCTTCAGGTTGGCTTATCTGCTCCCCAAAGCTATGGGCTGGTGCAGGCAGCCAGATCAATATCTAAAAATATAACATACCCTTCCCTGTCTTCCAACCGAACCCTCCCTTTTTTGGGAATTGTCCCTTCCTCCTGGCTCTGCAGCGGCTCAGGTCTTATCCCTGGGTGGCTAGGAAAATCAGCTCCATTCCCCGACCACAATCCCCCCTCCGGTTCACCGGGTGCTGATAAGCTCGTTTGCTCTGTTCACACAAGGTCCAAAGGGCGCCAGGCAGCCAGATCCCCAGAAAATAAAACTTTTTCGCCCTGCCCATGGCTCAAAATGGCCGTTTTATTTTATTATCCCTAACCGCGGTGCTCAGCCGCCTGTGCCAACCTCCACCGGCAGCCTCAAAACTCACGAATCTCCACCGTTGGTTCCACGCTGCCTATCCGCGCAGATAGATGTCCCAAGCTTCTCACATCATGCGTGCACAGCACAGACCCCCGGGCAGGACCCCGTCCCCAATCCGCCTTGCTCTGGGAGCTTGCAGTGTGCGCCCTCCTACACTAACACCATCTTGTGTGTTCCTTCACTTTTGACAACAAAGCAAGGCACATGTTGCATTGAGTGCTATGGACTTCCTTTCACTTAAAATCAATGAGAAAAGAATGGTTTTTCCTAATGCTCTCTGAAATCAGTATTTGTTTCCCTTATGAAAACTTAGCAAGATACTTGTTTCATTGACTGCTAAGGATTGGTTTACCTTTCAATCAATGACAAAATCCTGGTTTTACCTAAAACTGAGTGAAGAGTATGAGCTTCAGTTTTGAAAACTAAGGAAGTTCATGTATAATTGACTGCTATGGGCTTCATTTCACTTACAATGAGAAAGCACTGGTTTTACCTAATGCTCAGTGAAATCAGTATGTGCTTCACTTTTCAAAACTCAGGAAGATACATGGTTCATTGACTACTATGGACTCGTTTTCACTTACAAACATTGAGAAAACTCTGGTTTTACCTAATGGTCTGGGAAAGGAGTACTGCCTCACTTTTGAAATTTAAGCATGACATAATTCAGTGAATTCTATGGACATACTTTCACTTACAACCAATGAGAAAACAATGGTATTACCTCATGCTTTGTGGAAACAGTAAGAACTTCAGTTGTCAAAACTAAGCAAGATGCATGTTACATTGAATGCTAAGACCTTGTTATAACTTAGAATCAATGAGAAAACACTTGTTTTACCTAACACTTTGTGAAACCAGTATATGAATCTGTCTCCAAATCTAAGCTAGGTACATATTTCATTGACTGGTATGGCCTTGTTTTAACTTCCAATCAATAAGAAATCACTGGTTTTACCTAATGCTTGTGAAAACAGAATATGCTTCACGTTTGAAATCTATGCAAGCTCTATGCTTCTTTGTCTGGTGTGAAATTGTTTTCACTTATAATGAATGAGATAACTCTGATTTTACTTAGCACTCTGTGTAAAGAATATGCACTTCATTTCATACATGTACTATTGACTGTTATGGCCTTGTTCTCACATACAATCAATGAGAAAACACTGGTTTTATGTAACTCTCAGTGAAAACAGTATGTACGTCAGTTTTGAAAACTAAGGAAGTTACAAATTTCATAAACTATTATGGACTTCCTTTCACTTATGATCATTGAGAAAACACTGTTTTACCTAATGCTATGAGAAATGAGTATTTGCTTCTGTTTTGAAAACTAAGCAAGGTACATGTTTCATTGACTGCTTTTGACTTGTTTTCTCTTATTATCAATGAGAAAACCTTTGTTTTACAAATGCTCTATTAATTCAGTATGTATTTCACTTTTGGAAAAAAAAGCAAAGTATTTGTTTCATTGACTGCTATGGACTTTTTTTTTCATTTTCAATAAATGAGTAAACATTGGTTTTACCTAATGGTCTCTGCAAAGATTTGAAAACTAAGCAAGATATATTTTACATTGAGTGTTATGGACATCCTTTCTCTTACAATTAATGAGAAAACATTGGTTTTACTAACCTTATGTGAAATCAGTATGTTCTTCACTTTTGAAAACTAAGCTACACACATTTTTAATTGACTGCTATGGACTTATTTTTACTTACAATCAATGAGAAAACACTGGCTTTACCCAACATTCTGTAAAATCAGTATGTGCTTCACTTTTGTAAACTATGCAAGATACATGTTTCCTTGACTGTTATGGAATCATTTTTTCTTACCCTCTATGAGAAAACTCTGGTTTTACCTAATGCTCTGTGAAAAGAGTGGTGTTTCACTTTTGAAAACTAAGCAAGATACATGTATCATTGACCTCTATAGCCAAGTTCACATTAACAATCATTGAGAAAACACTGGTTTTATGTAATGCTCAGTGAAAATGGTAAGCCCTTCAATTTTGAAAGCTAAGCAATTAGAAGTTTCATTGACTGTTATGGAATTCCTTTGACTTACAATCATTGAGAAAACACTGGTTTTAACTAACAATCTGTGATAAGAGTATTTGCTTCAGTTTTGAAAACTAGGCAAGACATATGTTTCATTTACTGTTATGGGCCTGTTTTCACTTACAATCATTGAGAAAACTGGTTTTACATAACGCTCTGTGAAGTTAGTATGTGCTTCACTTTGGAAAACTAAACAAAGTACTTGTTTCATTGACTGTTATGACTTGTTTTCATTTTCAATCAATGATAAAACACTGGTTTTATGAAACACTCTTTGAAGATTATGTGCTTCAGGTTAAAAACTAAGCAGGATAGTTGTTTCATTGAAGGCTATAGACTTGTATTTACTTATGATCAATGAAAAAACACTGTTTTATCTAAAGCTCTGTGAAATCAGAATGTACTTCACTTTTGAAATCTCAGCGAGATGCTTGTTTTATTGACTGCTAAGAACCTCTTTTCACTTACAATAAATGACAAAGCACTGGTTTTACTTAATGCTCTGAGAAAAGAGTATATGCTTCAGTTTTGAAAACTAAGCAAGATACATGTTTCATTGACTGCTATGCACTTCCATTCACTTACAATCAATGTGAAAATGCTGGTTTTACCTAATGCTTTGTGAAAATATTATGTGCTTCAGTTTTGAAAACTAAGAAAGTTGCACATTTAATTGACTGCTATGGACTTGTTTTCAATTTCAGTTTGTGAAAAATTCTGGATTTTCCTAATGCTCTGTGAAATCAGTATGTGCTTCACCTTAGAAAATTAAGAAAGATACATGTTCCATTGACTGCTATGGACATGTCACTTACTATCAATGAGAAAATACTGGTTTTACATAATGCTCGGTGAAAAGACTATGTGCTTCAGTTTTGTAAACTAAGCTAGTACATGTTTCATTGACTGCTCTGATCTTCCTTTCACTTACAATCAATGAGACAACACAAGTTTTACCTAACACTGTGAAATTAGTATGTTTCCCTTTTGAAATCTAAGCATGATACATGTTTAATTGACTGCTATTTCTTCCTTTCACTTACAAACAATGAGAAAACACTGGTTTTACAAAACTTTCTGTGAAAAGAGTACGTGCTACAATTTTGAAAACTAAGCAAGACACACATTTCATTGAGTGCTATGGACATGTTTTCATTTACAATAAATGAGAAAACACTGGTTTTACCTAACATTCTGTGAAATCAGTATGTGCTTCCCTTTTGAAAGCTAAGCAAGGTACTTGTTTCATTGCAACTACGGACTTGTTTTAATTTTCATTCAATAAGAAAACTTGTTTTACCTAAAATTCTGTGAAAAAATATGTGCATCAAATTGTGAAAACTAAGCAAGATACAAATTTCATTGACTGCTATGGAAATACTTTCACTTACAATCAATGATAAAACACTGGTTTTACCAAACACTCTGTGAAATCATATGTGCTTCACTTTTGAAAACTCAATGAGATCCTTGTTTCTTTGATTGCTATGGATTTCTTTACTATTTCAATCAATGACAAAACACTGGCCTTACCTAAGGTTCTGTGAAAAGAGAATGTGCTTCAATGTTGACAACAAGTAAGAGACATGTTTTATTGACTTCTGTGGCTCAATTTTCACTTAGTACCAATGAGAAAACACTGCTTTTATGTAATGCTCAGTGAAAAGACAATGTGCTTCAGTTTTGAAAAATAAGCAAGATACATAATTCATTGACTGCTATGGATTTCCTTTCACTTACAATCAACGAGAAAACACTGGTCTTACCTAATGCTATGTGATATCAGTATGTTTTTCAGTTTTGAAAACTAAACAAGATACATGTTTCTTTGATTGCTGTGGATTTCCTTTCACTTACAATGAATGATAAATGACTGGTTGAACCTAACACTTCCTGAAAAGGGAATGTCCTTCAGTTTTTTAAATTAAGCAAGATATGTTTCATTGACTGCCCTGGACTTCTTACCCTCACATCGAATGTGAAAACACAGGTTTTCTTAACTCTCTCTGAAAACAGTACAGGCTTCAGTTTTGAAAACTAAGCAAGATGGATATTTCATTGACTGCTATGGGCAACTTTTAACATATGAGTGTGAAAACCCCTGTTTTACCTGAACTCTGTTAAAAGAGTATGTGCTAGAGTTTGGAAAACTAGGCAAGATACATATTTCATTAACTCTATGGATTTCCTTTGACTTACAATCAATGAGATCACACTGTTTTTACTTAACACTCTATTAAATTACTATGTGGTTAACTTTTGAAAACTAAGCAAGATATATGTTTCTTTGACTGCTTGTTTTCACTTACAATCATTGAGAAAATACTGGTTTTACTTAATGCTCTGAGAGAAGAGTATGTGCTTTGTGTTTCAAAAGTAAGCTAGATTCATGTTTCATTGATGCTATGGAATGTTTTCACATACAATCAATGAGAAAACACAGGTTTTATGAAATACATGTGAAAAGAGTATTTGCTTCAGTTTTTAAACCTAAGCAAGAAATTCATTTCATTGACTGCTTAAGGACTTGTTTTTACTTACAATGAAAGAGAAACCACAGATTTTACCTAACACTCTGTGAAAAGAATATGTGCTTCAGTTTTGAAAACTAAGCAAGATACATGTTTTTTGACTGCTACAAACTTCCTTTCACTTTCAATCAATGATAAATCACTAGTTTTACATAACTGTCAAATCAGTTTTAGCTTTACCTTTGAAAATAAGCAAGGTACTTGTTACATTGACCTCAATGGATTTTTTTCCCCCTTACAATCAAAGAGAAAATGCTGGTTTTACCTAAGCCTCTGTGAAAAAAGTAAGTGCTTCTGTTTTCAAAAGAATCATGATGTATGTTTTATTGACTTCTATTGCTTAATTTTCACTATAATCAATGAGAAAACATTGGTTTTACCTAATGCTCTGTGAAATCAGTATGTGTTTCCTTTTGAAAATTAAGCAAAATACTTGTTTCATTGACTGTTATGTAATTGTTTTCACTTACAATGAGAAAACACTGGTTTTACTTAACACTTAAAAGAATATGTGCTTCAGTTTTGAAAACTAAGCTAGATAGATATTTCATAGTCTGCTATGGCCTGTTTTCACTTACATTCAATGAGAAAACACTGCTTTTACATATGCTCTGAAAAGAGTATGTGCTTCATTTCTGAAAAATAAGCAAGATATATAATTCATTGACGGCTATGGACTTCCTTTCACTTACAATCAATGAGAGAATCTGGTAAAACCTAACTTTCTGTGAAATCATTATATGCTTAATTTTTGAAAACTAAGCAAAATATATGCTTCTTTGACTACTATGACCTTGTTTCACTTACAATCAATGAGAAAACACTGGTTTTACCTAACACACTGTGAAAAGAGCATGTGCTTTATTTTAAAAAACAAGCAAGGTACATGTTTTATTGACTGCTATGGCTTAGTTTTCACTTACAATCAATAAGAAAATACTGGTTTTGCACAATGCTCTGTGAAATCATATGTGCTAACTTTTGAAAACTAAGCAAGATACTTGTTTCATTCACTGCTATGTACTTGTTTTCTCTTACAATTAAAAAGAAATCACTGGTCTTACTTAATGCTCTTTGTCATCTGAATGGACTTCAGTATTGAAAAATAAGCAAAATACATGTTTAATTGACTACTATGACTGTCTTTCACTTACACTGTATGTGAAAACATTGGTTTTACCTAATGCTCAGCAAGGGCAGTATGGGCTTCAGTTTTGAAAACTAAGCAAGATACATTTTTCTTTGACTGCTATGAAACTCTTTTCAATTAATATGAATGTGAAAATACTGGTTTTACCTAACACTCTCTGAAGTCCTTATGTGCTTAATTTTTGAAAACTAAGCAAAATACATGTTTCTTTGACTGCTATGACCTTGTTTCACTTACAATCAATGAGGAAACACAGGTTTTACCTAACACACTGTGAAAAGAGCATGAGCTTTAGTTTGGAAAACAAGCAAAGGTCATTTTTTATTGACTGCTATGGCTTAGTTTTTACTTATAATCAATGAGAAAAACACTGGTTTTACCTAATGCTCTGATATACAGTATGTTCTTCAGTTTTGAAAACTAAGCAAGATACTTGTTTCATTGACTGTTATGGACTTTTTTTCTCTTACAATCAATGAGAAATCAATGGTATTGACTAATGCTCTTTGTTAGCCATATGGGTTTCAGTATTGAAAATGAAGCAAGTTACATGTTTCATTGATTGCTATGACTGTCTTTCACTTACAATGAATGTGAAAACACTGGATCTACATAATGCTCAGTGAGAGCAGTATGGTCTTCATTTTTGAAAACTAAGCAAGATACATGTTGCACTGACTGATATGGACATCTTTTCACTTACAATGAATGTGAATATATTGATTTTACCTAAGGCTCTGTGAAACTTGTATGGACTTCAGTTTTGAAAACTAAGCAAGATGCTTGTTACATTGACAGCTATGCAATTGTTTTCACTTGTAATATGTCAAAACACTGGTTTTACCTTATGGTCTGAGTTTACAGTATACTCTTCAGTTTTAAACTAAGAAAGATTCATGTTTCATTGTCAGCTATGCCCTTGTTTTCACTTACAGTCAATGTCAAAACTGTGGTTTTACCTAACACTGTGAATACACTGTTTTTCATTTTGGCAAACTAAGTAAGATACATTTTTTCATTGACTGCTATGTAATTGCTTTCAATTACAGTCAATGTAAAAACACTGCTTTTACATAATGGTCTGTGGATACAGTATGTTCTTCAATTTTGGAAACTATGCAAGATAATTGTTTCATTGACTAATAAGCACTTGTTTTCACTTACAATCAATATCAAAACACTGGTTTTACCTAATGCTATGTGAATACAATATGTTCTACTGGTTTGAAAACTAAGCGAGTTTCATGTTTCATTGATTGCTATGTAGTTGTTTTCACTTACAATCAATGTCAAAACAATGGTTTTTACCTTGTGGCCTGGGAATACAGTGAGTTCTTCAGATTTGACAACTGAGCAACAGTCATGCTTCATTGACTGCTATACCCTTGTTTTCACTTACAGTCAGTGTCAAAACAATGCTTTTACCTGACACTCTGTGAATACAGTATGTTCTTTAGTTTGGCAAAATGAGTAAGATGCAGTTTTCATTGAGTGCTACTTGTTTTCACTTAAAGACAATGTTAAAACCCTGGTTTTACATAACACTCTTTGAATACAGTATGTTCTTCAATTTTGAATGCTAACCAAGATACATTTTTCAATTGACTGTGCTGTACTTGTTTTCTCATACAATCAATGTCAAAACACGGGTTTCACCTAACTCTCTGTAAATACAATATGCACTTCATTTTGAAAACTAAGCAAGATATTTTCTCATGGATGGCTATGCACTTCTTTTCACTGAAATTCAATGTCAAAACACTGGTTTTACCTGACATTCTGTGGATATCTTATGCTCTTCAGTTTGACAAACTAAGCAACATACATTTTTCATTGACTGCTGTGTACTTGTTATCACTTAAAATCAAAGTCAAAATGCTGGTTTTATCTAACACTCTGTGAACACAGTATGATATTCAGTTTTGAAACTATTCAAGACTTATTTTCATTGATTGCTATGCACATGTTTCTCTTACAATCAATGTCAAAACACTGGTTTTAACTAGCACTCTGTGATTGCAATTTGTTCTTAGTTTTGAAAACTAAGCAAGATACATTTTTCATTGATGACTATGCACTTGTTTTCACTTACAATCAGTGTCAAAACATGGGTTTTAACTAACACTCTGTGAGTAAAGTTTGTATTTCAGTTTTGAAAACTTAGCAAGTTTTGCTTAGTTTAGTTTTGAAAACTAAACGTTTGTCAACTATGTGGTTGTTTTCACTTACCTAAAGCTCTGTAAATACAGTATGTTCTACAGTCTTGAAAATAAGGAAGATACATGTTTCATTATCTGATATGCAATTCTTTTCACTTACAATCAATGTGAAAAACTGATTTTACCTAACGCTCTATGAATGTAGTATATTCTTCATGTTTGAAAACTACATAAGATATCTGTTTCAATGAGAGTTATGCGCTTATTTTCACAATCAATGTCAAAAAATTAGTTTTGCATAAAAATCTGTGAATACTGTATATTTATCAGTTTGACAAGCTAAGCAAGTTAAATGTATAATTGACTGCTATGGATTTCCTTTCACTAACCATCAATGAGAAAATCAGGTTTAACCTAATTCTCTGTGAAATCATTATGTGCTTAACTTTTGAAAACTAAGCAAAATACATGTTTCTTTGACTGCTATGACCTTGTTTCACTTACAATCAATGAGAAAACATTGGTTTTACCTAACAAACTGTGAAAAGAGCATGTGCTTCAGTTTTGAAAACAAGCCAGATACATGTTTTACTGACTTCTATGGCTTTTTTTCACTTATAATCAATGAGAAAACACTGATTTTACCTAATGCTCTGTGAAATCTGTACATGCTTAATTTTTGAAATCTAAGCAAGATACTTGTTTCAAAGACTGCTATGTGGTTGTTTCCACTTACAATCAATGTCAAAACACTAGTTTTACCTACTGCTCTGTGAATACAGTATGTTCTTCAGTTTTGAAAACTATGTAACATGCATGTTACAGTGACTGCTATACAATTCTTTTCACTTAAAATCAATGTCAAAAACCTGGTTTTACCTAGCTCTGTGATACAGTTTGTTCTTCAGTTTTGAAACCTAAGCAAGATTCATTTTCATTGACTGCTACGCACTTGTGTTCTCTTACAATCAATGTCAAAACACTTCTTTCACCTAGCACTCTGTGAATACAGTATGTTCTTCAGTTGGCAAACTAAGTAAAATACATTTTTATTTGACTGTTGTGTACTAGTTATCACTTAAAATCAATGTTAAAATACTGATTTTACCTAGCTTTCTGTGACTACAGTATGTTTTCAGTTTTGAAAACTAAGCAACATAAATTTTTCATTGATTACTATGCCCTTCTTTTCACTTATAATCAATGTCAAAAAACTGGATTTACCTAACCATCTGTGAATACAGTATGTCTTTCAGTTTTTAAAACTAGCAAGATGCTTGTTTTATTGTTGGCTATGCAGTTGTTTTCACTTACAATGCCCAAACACTGGTTTTACCTAAAGCTCTGTGAATACAATATATTTTTCAGTCTTCAAAAATAAGGAAGATGCATGTCTCATTAGCTGATATACACTTTTTATATTTCTAATTTTTTAATTTTTTAAAAGAAGCCTAGATTACATAAATGTTACACAAAAAATATAGGGATTCCCATGTGCTCCTCCTCCCACACCTCCCACATCCTCCCACATAAACATCCTTCATTAGTGTGGCACATTAATTGCAATTGATAAACACATCCTGTAGCTTTGCCATTCAGCATGGACCATAGTTCACATTGTAGACCACACTCTCTCCCACACAGTTTTGCATGTTATATGATTATATAAAATGGCATATATCTGTCATTGCAATGTCATTTGGGACAATTTCCAAGTCCTCAAAAAGCCTCTGTATTACAACTTCTTTTCCCTCTTCCTCCCCGCAGAGCCTCCAGTGGTCACAGGCTCCACATCAATGTTGTAATTTCTTCCATTGCTTGAATCACAGTATCTATAGTAGAATACCAGTAAGCCCAATCTAGTCCAAAGCTCTTCTCCCTATCATGAGGAGTTTGGGATGGTGATGTCCACTCCACCTCCATGTGAGAAGGGACTTATATCCCATGGATATGATGGATGGGATTATCCTGCCTGAAACTGCAGGCTCTCTCCATTCCCTGGCATGGCCGCTGTCCATCATCGTTTCCTCACCAGGTGACTTGGGTGAGTCCATTGAGCTGTAGAGTAGGAGTTGCAGCTCCACTGAGATTCCAGGCACAGCTGGCACATGGGCAGACCCGAGGATCCAATCTCTGGAAGTACACCTACAAACTCCAGCATCACGTATAGGTGGTGGACCATGTGCAGGGAGGACTTATTTGAGTCCAACTCTGTTACTCTCAGGAGCACAGATTCCAAAGTAGAGCCCACTGATAAGGCATCAATCTCTGGAACTATCCCCCCTTATATAGGACCTGGGTGTCTCCAGAGCCCTCAGGAGCCTCTCTGTGTGGGGTGATATTCACTTTGGTTTTGTATTAGTCAGCCAAAGGGGCACTAATGCAATATACCAGAGATTGGTTGGTCTTTATAAAGTTATTTATTTGGGGTAGAAGTTCACAGATACCAGGTCATAAAGCTTTAAGTTTCTTTTCTTACCACAGTCCATTGCCACGTGTTAGAGAAAGACAGCTGCCCATGTTTGCCAGGGTTCAGCCTTCTTGTGTTCATCTCTTCCTGGGGCTGTGTTTCTGTCCTGGCTTAGCTCTTCTGGTTCCTCCACAAGGTCAGCTGTAGACTATCAGGCAAACAGCTCACTTTTATTATTCTGGGGCCTTTTTTCCAACGTCAAAACTGCTTCTCAAAAACTGCTTCAACTCTGTTCTTGCCATGCCTTTTATATTTGATTCCCCACCAACCAAGGGGTGGGGCTCAATGCCCTACTGACGTGGCCCAGTCAATGCCCTAATCATAACTTAATCATGCCCAGGTTAACAGATCAGTTTACAAGCATGATCCAATTATATATTTGGAATTCATAATTACATCAAACTGCTCAACTGCAACAGTGTTCTATGAGCTCCTACTGAGGTGTGCATAAGCTTTAACTCTGGGATGACCTCCCGACCTCTTTGATGTCTCCTAGCCACATGAACTCTTTTGTCTTTGCCTTTTCCTCCTTTTATTCAAGGTCTTTTTCCAGTCATATTGCCAGTTGGCACTTGGTATTAATCCCTTGTTGCCAGGGAGGCTCATCTCCTGGAGTCATGTCCCATGCTGGGAGGAAGGTAATTCATTTATATGCTTAGTTTGGCTTAGAGAAAAGCCACATTTGAGCAACAAGGCTCTCAGGTGGCAACCCTTAGGCATCCCATAACAGTAGGCTAAGTTTCAATTACAAGAGCAATGACTCATAAGGCTAGTCATCAATAACAAGAACCTATCAGTGGACCATCCTCTTTTGCCAGACACTGCCCCTGCACTCGGGGGACTGTTGGTGCTCCCTTGGAGAATGTGGCAGAGTGCTCCAGACTGGGAATTCAGTATTTCATCATTTATTGAGTGATTGTCAACCCACTGTGCCCTTGTACCCCACTTGATCATTTGAACAATTTTAAATATCTTTCATGTATATTCAGGTGAATTTACTCCCATGAAATCCCCATCCCAGACACACCCCACCAATAATCCTCTGCTGCCCCCTCTGTAACCCTTCTGCGATCCAAACCTTGCTTGAAGATGAAGCCCATATAATAGCCAAATACAATTAATAGGAAAATAAAATAATAAAGATAAGTTTAATATGAGATAAAATACATATAAACTTAAAAAAAAACACTAGAAATAAAATAAAATTAAAGGATTGGGATATTCAGAAAATGGGAAAAAAACAGAAAATTAAAAAAAAATTAACAGTTTTCCTTTTATCACTGCATTTTCGGGTGTCCAGTCTGTACTATGGCACCTGCCCCTTCTCACTCCCCAGTGTCTCCCAAATTTTCATTTAATTTTCATAAAAGTTTTAGGTCACAGCAAAGTCACACACAGAATACTAGAGGTCCTCATACGCCCAACCCCCTTCCCCTTTCCTCACCCCATATTAAAACCTTTTTTTATGTGGATGGTAGCATTGTTATAACTGTTATACAGACAGTGAAACATAGCTACTAAACATTGTCAATGGTTTACAGTATAGTTTACAATTTAGACAGTACAGTTTAATAACTTTTAATGATATTTACCATGTCCAGTGTCCATTACTGTTAGGTAATAAAAAACATTTCCCATGACCACTAAATACCCCCTGTTTGATCTTTTCTGTTCCTTCCTCCCTGTCCCCCTGGGACACATGACACTCCCCTGTCTTGACTCATTGGATGACAAGATTCATAGTTACATATAAGAGGTCTTGACATGCTGATTATCCTCTCCTATTAGGATCCACCCTTGTGCCTAAGAGACACCCACCTGTCTGTTTCTCAGTGAATCAGTCATTCCAAAGATGGGGTCCATCTCCTTCCCACTCACCGTGAGGGTCTCCACTCACCAACACAAAACATTATGATGGGATGAACACTCACACAGTCCCCAGAAGCCTACTCCAGGTGAACATCTTCCTGAATGCCTCCCCAACCTGCACTCTAAACCAGCGACACTACTTTGTCATACTGCCATAAGATCATTCCCACTCCTGCACTTTCAACATCATACCCACAAATCCCATGTTCACCTAGTCCCCCTCCCATCTCTCCCTCTTGTATCCTGGGTATTATAACCTGCCCTTCCTAATCTAGCCACCTGTCAACCCTGCACCACCAAACCCAGTAATATCACTACCCACCTGTCTTATTCTTCAATATGAAACTATTCTCTATCCCTTTACCATAGATTATGCATACGGGTGATGGCTCACAACCTTCTCTTCTCTTTCTCTCCCTTGTTAACCTATCTTTCAGACAATGGTTCTCAGAGATTGATCATTTTCTTTAATTAAAATCAGTGAGGATATATACTGTTCATTCTTCAATTACTGGCTTGCTTCACTCAACATGAGGTCTTCAAGATTCATCCATGTTATTCCTTGTGTTAGTACTTTATTCCTTCTTACAGCTAAGTAATATTCCGTAGTATGTATGTACCACATTTTGTTTATCCATTCATCTGTTGATGGGCACTGGGGCTGATTCCATCTTTTGGCAATTGTGAACAATACCGCTATGAACATTGGTGTGCATATATCTGTTCCTGTCTTTGCTTGCAATTCTTCTGGGTATATACCCAGCAGTTGAATCGCTGGATCATACAGAAGATCTATTCCTAGTTTTCTGAGGAACTGCCAAACTGTCCTCCACAGTGGCTGTACTATTCCACAACCCCACCAGTAGTGGATGAGGGATCCTATCCTCCACATCCTCTCCAACACTTATAGTCTGCTGCTTTTTTAATAGCTGCCATTCTGATGGGTGTAAGAAGGTATCTTATTGTAGTTTTGATTTGCATTTCCCTATTCACTAGTGATGTCGAGCTTTTTCAAATGTGCTTTTTTTAGCCATTTGTATTTCTTCCTTGGAGAAGTGTCTTTTCAGGTCATTTGCCCATTTTTAAAATGGGTTATTTATCTTTTTATTTTCAAGGTGTAGGATTTCTTTATATATGCAGGATGTTAGGCTCCTATCAGATAAATGGTTGCCAAATATTTTCTCCAATTGGGTAGGCTGTCTTTTTATTTTCTTAATAATGTCCTTTGAAGTGCAGAAGTTTTTAATTTTCAGGAGATCCCATTTATCTATTTTTTCTCTTGCTGCTCATGCTTTGGCTGTGAAGTTCATGAAACCATTTCCTATTACAAGGTCCTGTAGATGCTCCCTACATTATCTTCCAAGGTCTTTATAGTTTTGGCTCCTATATTTAGATCTTTGATCCATCTTGAGTTGATTTTTGTATAAGGTGTGAGATGGTTTTCCTCTCCCATTCTTCTGTTTATGGATATCCAGTTCTCCAAGCACCACTTGTTGAAGAAGCCATTCTCTCCCAAATGAGTGGGCTTGGTGGCCTTTTCGAATATCAGATGGCTGTATATGTGAGGATCTATATCAGAACTCTCAATTCAGTTCCATTGGTCAGTAGATCTATCCTTGTGTCAATACCATGCAGTTTTGAGCACTGTAGCTTTGTAGTATGCTTTAAAGTCAGGTAATGTGATACCTCCAAATTAATTTTTCTTTTTCAATATGTCTTTGGCAATTCTGGGCCTCTTACCTTTCCAAATTTTTGTAGTTAGTTTTTCCAGTTCCTTAAAAAAATACAGTGTTGATTTTTATTGGGATTGCATTAAATCTGTAGATTAGTTTGGATAGGTTAGACATTTTGATGATGTTTAGTCTTCCTATCCATGAACAGGGAATATTCTTCCATTTATTTAAGTCTTCTTTGATTTCCTTTAACAGTGTTGTGTAGTTTTCTGTATATAAGTCCTTTACATCCTTAGTTATATTTATTTCTAGGTATTTGATTCTTTTAGTTACTATTGTAAACAGCATTTTTTTCTTGATTTCCTCCTTAGTTGCTGATTATTGATGTACAGAAATGCTACTGTTTTTTGAGCATTGATCTTATAGCCTGTGACATTACTGACCTCCTTTATAAGTTCTAGAACCTTTGTTGTAGATTTCTCAGGGCTTTCTATGTATAGGATCATGTTGTCTGCAAATAATGTAATTATTTCTATTTCTTTTCCTATTTGGATGCCTTTTATATCTTTTTCTTGCTTCAGTGCTTGAGCAAGTACTTCTAAGACAATGTTAAATAGGAGTGGTGATAATGGGCATCTGTGTCTTGTTCCCAATCTCAGAGGAAAGGCTTTTAGTATTTCACTTTTGAAGTTGAAGTTAGCTTTGGGTTTTTCATATATACCCTTTATCATAGCCAGAAAGTTTCCTTCTCTTCCTATCTTTTGTGGTGTTTTAATCAGGAAAGAATGCTGTATCTTGTCGTTTGCTTTTCCTGCATCTATAGAGATGATCGTGTGATTTTTTTCTTTCAATCTGTTTATGTGGTGTATTACATTGATTTTCTTATATTGAAACATCCTTGCATACCCAGGATGAAACCCAATTGGTCATGGTGTATAATCCTTTTGATATGTTGTTGAATGTGATTAGCAAGTATTTTGTTGAGGATTTTAGCATCTAGGTTCATTAGAGAAATTGGTCTGTAATTTTCCTTTCTTGTGGTACCTTTGTTTGGTTTTGCCAATATTAGGGTAATGTTGGCATTGTAGAATGAGTTAGGCAATATTCCTTCTACTTCTATTTTTTTGGAAGAACTTAAGCAGAATTGGTGTTATCTCTTTCCAGACTGTTTGGTAGAATTCAGCTGTGAAGCCATCTGGTCCTGGGCTCTACTTAGTTGGGAGGTTTTTGATGACTGAGTCTATCTCTTTACTTTTAATTGGGATGTTGAGTTCATCAATTTCTTCTTTCATCGATGTAGGCTTTTGTGAGTTTCTAGAAACTTGTTCATTTCCTCTAAATTGTCATTCTTGTTGGCATACCTAAAGATCTGTGAATGCAGGATATTAATCAACTTTTGAATACTAAGCCTGATACTGGTTTTATTGCATTCTCACACTGATTTCACTGACAATCAATGTCAAAACACTGGGTTTACCTAACTCTGTGAATGCAGATTGTACTTCAGTTTTGTAAACAAAGCCAGATAACGATTTCATTTACTGCTCTGCACTGGTTTTCATTACATTCAATGTCAGTACACTGTTTTTACCTAAAGCTGTGTATGCAGTATGTTCCTCAGGTTTTAAAACTAAGCCAGTTAATGGTTTCAATGACTGCCATGCAGTTTTTTTCACTTACAATTAATGTAAAAACTCTGGTTTACTTACCACTCACTGAATGCAGTATATTCTTCAGTATTGAAAACTAAGCCAGATACTGTTTTTTATTGACTTGTTTTCACTTACAATGGATGTAAACACTGGTTTTACATAATTCTCAGTGAATGAAAAATGTTCTTCAGTTTAGGAAACTAAGGCAGCTACTGGTTTCATATATTGCTAAGTACTCATTTTCTATTACAATTACTGTTAAAACAATGGTTTTACCTAAAGACCTATGAATGCAGTTTGTTCTTCCGTTATGGTAACTATTCAAGATACTTTTTTCATTGACTGCTGTGCACTAGTTTTTACTTACAATCAATGTCAAAGCACTATCTCACCTATTGAGCTGTGAATGCAGTATGTTTTTCATTTTTGAGAAATAAGGATAATTCTGGTTTCGTTGAACAGCAATGCAGGTGTTGTAATTTACAATCATATCAAAACACTGGTTTTATCTAACACTCTGTGAATGCAGCATGTTCTTCAGAGTTGAAAACTAAGCAAGTTACTGGTTTCATGTTACCATTATGCCCTAGTTTTCACTTACAATCAATGTCAAAACACTGGTTTTACCTAATGCTCAGTGAATGCAGTATGTTCTTCTTTTTTGAAAACTAAGCCTGGTAATGGTTTC
>JAKSZT010054232.1:50592-78283 GCA_026826555.1 Tolypeutes matacus | reverse complement strand
AAGGCAAAAGGTTAGGGCCAGAGGAATCAAAAGATGTAAGGAAGGCAGTAGGATAATAGAAATATTGATAAAAGTTAGAAGAGGGGCAAAATGAGACTTAATGAGATGAATATTTAACTTGTGTAGGCAGTGTAGAGTACTAGGAAAAAATATGGAATTCCTACATTGGACTGGGAAAACAAATGGAGGAATATATATATAGTGATTTAGAAGGCTAGAATTATGAGGAGGGAGAGAAATAGTAGAGAAAGGTCTGAAAGGAAAAAGTTAATACTAATAAAAACAAAAAGAAAAAAGAAGAAGAAGAAAACAAAATAGATGGGATAGAAATTGACACCCTTAAGTTGTGGGCCTATGAAAAAATGTTGTCTCTAAGAGCCACAACAGAAAACAGAAGGCAGAAACATGCAGGAAAGATAAGCGATAGTTTGTAATACAGAATCAATATATACAGCGAGTGGGAAATTACTGAATAAGAAGCCCAGCAAAGAAACAACCAGCTGGCAGCACTTATTTTAAAAAAATAGAAGGAAAAAGGAAGGCGGTAGGAAATTGGGAATAATCGCAATAGACCAGAAAGTAACAGAGAGAAACCAAAGATCCACACAGGGAAGCAGTCAAACAGAGCTAAGGGGGGTCAATGATTCCCCTAGGGTCCACGTGGATCCTTCCTGCCTACTTGTGTTTATCAATGAATTTCCCCACAGGGCTCTATATGCAGGTCCTGAAGCAGCTTTTAGCTATTAAACTAAATTAAAAAGAATTTATTTTTCATTTGTTGAGGTGACCTCACTTTTTTTTTTTTTTTTTTTTTTAGCCAAATGCAGGACCCAAAATTATTCCTCTTCTAGACCAACCCCCTTACGGAAGGGACCCTAGCTGGGCCCGTGGAAATTAATCAAGCACGTCCCACTTTCCGGACTCCCCAGGTTAGCTGAAACTCTGATGTTAGTCAGTGAGGAGTGCTAAAGACGGCGGATTCCGTCCCTTCTGGCGCCGAGCTCCAGCGTCACCGGGCTGCTCAGTAAATCATTTTGAGTGCAGATTCGCGTCTGCTCTCAGCCTGGTGCTGCTTCGGTTCGGCTTATCTGCTCCCCAAAGCCACGGGGCGGTGCAGGCAGCCAGATCAATGTCTAAAAATATAAAATACCCTTCCCTATCTTCCAACCGAACCCTCCCTTCTTTGGGAAGTGTCCCTTCCTCCTGGCTCCGCAGTGGCCCGGGTTTTATCCCTGGGTGGCTAGGCAAATCAGCTCCATTCCCCGACCAAAATCCCCCCTCTGTTTCACCGGGTGCTGACTAGCTCGTTTGCTCTGTTCACACAAGGTCTAAGGGGCGCCAGGCAGCCAGCTCCCCAGAAAATAAAACTTTTTCGCCCCGCCCGTGGCTCCAAATGGCCGTTTTATTTTTTTTTCCCTAACCGCGGGGCCCAGCCGCCTGTGCCAACCTCCACCGGCAGCCTCAAAACTCACGAATCTCCACCGTTAGGTCCACGCCGCCGATCCGCGCAGATAGATGTCCCAAGCTTCTCACTCCACGCTTGCACAGCACAGACCCCCGGGTAGGACCCCGTCCACAGTCCGCCTCGCTCTGGGAGCTTGCAGTGTGCGCCCTCCTACACCAACACCATCTTGCCGCCACCTTCCTAATTCAGTTATTTTTAAAGTTATTTTTTAAAAGCTACTTTAGATTACATAAATGTTTCACAAAAAATATAGGGAGTCTCATATGCCCCACTTCCCACACCTCCCACAACCTTCTACAAAAACATCCTTCATTAGTGTGGCACATTCATTGCAATTGATAAACATATCCTGGGGCTTTGCCATTTAGCATGGACCATAGTTCACATTGTAGTCTACACTGTCTCCCACACAGTTCTGCATATTATGTGATGATATAAAATGGCCTATATCTGTCATTGCAATGTCACTCAGGATGATTCCCAAGTCATGAAAAAGCCCTCACATTACAACTGTTTTTCCCTCTCCCTACCCCCAGAGCTTCCAGTGGGTACTGCCTCCACATCAATGTTGTAATTTCTTCCATTGCTAGAATCACAATATGTCTATAGTAGAATACCAGTAAGTCCACTCTAGTCCATAGCTCTTCCCCCAATCCTGAGGTTTCTGGGATGGTGATGTCCACTCCACCTCCAATTGAGAGGGGGATTATATCCCATGGGGAAGATGGGTGGGACTATCCTTCCTGCAGAAGCAGACTCTGTCCATTCCCTGGGATGGCATTGCCCATCATCATTTCCCTGCCAGTTGTCCTGGGTGATTCCATTGAACTGGAGTGGAAGTGTTGCTGCTCCACCAATGTTCCAGGCCCAGCTGGCATATGGATAGCCCAAAGACATGAGTCCCTGGACATGCACCTACAAACTCCAGAACCCATTATAGGTTTAAACAGAAGGGACCAATGAGCCATGTGCAGGGAAGACAAAATTGAGTCCAACTCTGTCACTCTCAGGAGCAAAAACTCCAAAGCAGGGCCCACTGGTAAGGCACCAAACTCTGGAGCTATCTACACTGACCATAGGATTTCGCTGTCTCCAGAGCCCTCAGGAGCCCCACTATTTTGGGTGGTATCCATTTTGGAAGTCTATGAGATCCTGCTGAGATGTGCATAAGTGTTGCCTCTGGGATGACTTCCCAACTCACTTTGAAGTATCTTAGCCATATAAACATATTTGTCTTTACCTTTTCCTCCTTTTATTTGAGGTCTTTTTCAGTTGCATTGCTAGTTGGAGCTTGGTAGCAATCCCTTGGTGCCAGGGAGGCTCATCCCCAGGAGTCATGTCCCATGCTGGGGGGAAGGTAATGCATTCATATGCTGAGTTTGGCTTAGAGAGAGGCCACATTTGAGCAACAAGGAGGCTCTCAGGTGGCAACCCTTAGGCACTCCATAACAATAGGCTAAGTTTCCATTTCAAGAGCAAAGACTCATAAGCCTAGCCATCAATATCAAATGCCCATCAGTGGATCACCCTCCTTCACCTCACTGCCCCTGCATTTGGGGGACTGTTGTTTCTCCCTTAGAGAATATGGTAGAGCTCTCCAGGATGGGAATTCAGTATTCTTTCATTTATTGTGTGAGTCTCCACCCACCATGACAATGCCCTATGAGCATTTGAACATTTTTGTATACTTTATATGTATGCTCAGGTGAACTTCCTCCCATGCATCCCCCATCCTGACACCCCACAAAACCGATCCTCCTCTGCCCCAGTTGTAACCCTTCTGTGAGCCAAAGCTTCTTCAAAGATGAAGCCATTACAATAGCTGAATACAATTAATAGGAAAATGAAATAATAATGATAAGTTTAAATATAAGAGATAAAATACATGAAAAAATTTAAAAACTAAAAGTAAAAATAAAAGTAAGATTGGGATATTAAAAAATGAAAAATATTAAACAATTTTTTTTTGACATTTTGCCTTTCATCACTGCAATATCTGGTGTCCTGTCTGTACTGTGGTACCTTCCCCCCACTCAGTCCCCAGTGTCTCACAATTTTTCATTTGGTTTTCAAAGAAGTTTTAGGTCACAGCAAAGTCACACACAGAATACAGGAAACTCTCATATACCCAATATCCTCCCCTTTCCTCCCCTCCCATATTAATACCTTTTTACATGTGGATGGTAGCTTTGTTATAAGTGATATACAGATAGTGAAACAGCTACTAAACATGGTCAATGGTTTATACTATGGCTTATACTTTAGACCGTACACTTTTACAAATTTTAATGATATTTACCATGTCTTGTATCCATCAGTGTGAGATCATGCAGAACAAATCCACTGACTGCTAAATACCCACTGTTTGATCCATTCTCTTCCTCCCTCCCTATCCACTCAGGGTCCATGGCAATGCCTTGGCTTGACTCGTTGGATGACAAGATTCATAGTTACATGCAACAAGACTGAGGCTTTGACACACTGGTTTCTCCTCCCTTATTAGGTACCGCCTTTGCTCTTGAGAGACTCCCACCTGCCTATTTCTGTACAAATCAGTCCTACCAAGGATGGGAGTCCAACTCCCTCCTGCTCATTATGTGGGTCTCCAACCAGTGATGCAACACATTATGACAAAATGATAACTCACACATTTCCTAGAATCTTCTCCAGGTGTGCCCTGTCCCAAATGACCCCCCATCCAACACCCTAAACCAGTATCCCTTCCTTGTCCTATTGCCATAAGAACATTCCCAACATATTACTTTCAAACACATACCTGCAAACCCCCAGTGTTCACCTGGTCCCTCTCCCAATCCTCCCCCCACAATACCCTGGACCTTCTAACCCTCCCTTCCTACCCTCTCAATCCTGCACCACCCAACCCAATAATATTACTACCCTCCTGTCCTATCCATTCAATATGAAGCTACATTCTTTCACCTTACCGTAGATTACATCTGTATGAGTGATGGCTCACAACCTTCTTCTCTCTTTCTATTTCTTGTAAACCTATCTTCCAGTCAATAGGTCTTTGAGAATGCTCAATTTCCTTAATTCATAGCAGTGAGGTCATGTCTGTTCATTCTTCAATGCCTGGCTTGCTTTACTCAACATAATGTCCTCAAGATTCATCCATGTTATCCCATTTGTTAGCACTTTATTCCTTCTTACAGCTGAGTAATATTCCATTGTATGTATATACCACATTTTGTTTATCTATTCACCTGTTGATGGGTGCCTGGGTTGATACCAACTTTTGGCAATAGTGAATAATGCTGCTATGAACATTGGTGGGCATATATCTGTTCATGTCTTTACTTTCAAATCTTCTGGGTATATACCCATCAGTGGAATTGCTGGATCATATGGAAGTTTTTTGAGGAACCACCAAACTGTCCTCCACAATGGCTGGACCATTCTACATTCCCGCCAGCAATGGATGAGTGTTCCCATTCCTCCACATCCTCTCCAACACTTATAGTCCGCTGTTGTTTTTTAATAGCCACTATTCTAACGGGTGTAAGATGGTATCTCATTGTAGTTTTGATTTGCATTTCCCTAATAGCCAGCGATGCTGAGCATTTTTTCATGTGCTTTTTATCCATTTGTATTTCTTCCTTGGAGAAGTGTCTTTTCAGGTCACTTGCCCATTTTTAAATGGGATGTTTGTCTTTTTATGTTTGAGGTGTAGGATTTCTTTATATATGCAGGATATTAGTCTCCTATCAGATCTATGGTTGCCAAATATTTTCTCCCATTGGATAGACTGCCTTTTTACTTTCTTGATAACATCCTTTAGTTGCAAAAGCTTTTAATTTTGTGAAGATTCCATTTATATATGTTTTCTTTTGCTGCCTGTGCTTTGGGTGTGAAGTTCATGAAACCATTTCCTAATACAAGTTCCTGTAGATGCTTCCCTACATTATCTTCCAAGGTCTTTATAGTCTTGGTTCTTATATTTAGATCTTTGATGCATCTTGATTAGATTTTTGTATAAGGTGTGAGATGGTATTCCTCTCTCATTCTTTTGGATATGGACACCCAGTTCTCCAAGCACGATCTGATGAAGAGGCCATTCTCTCCCAACTGAGTGGGCTTGGTGGCCTTGTTGAATATCAGATGACTGTATATGGGAGGATCTATATAAGAACTCTTAATTCAGTTCCATTATTCGGTATGTCTATCCTTGCACCAATACCATGCAGTTTTGACCACTGTAGCTTTGTAGTATGTTTTAAAGTCAGGTAGTGTGATACCTCCAATTTCATTTCTCTTTTTCAATATGTCCTTGGTGATTCGGGGCCTCTTACCCTTCCAAATAAATTTTGTAGTTAGCCTTTTCAATTCATTAAAAATGCTGTGTTGATTTTTATGGGATTGCATTAAATCTGTAGATTAGTTTGGGTAGGATAGGCATTTTAATGATGTTTATTCTACCTATCCATGAACAGGGAATATTCTTCCATTTATTTAAGTCTTCTTTGATTTTCTTTAACAGTGTTGTGTAGTTTTCTCTTTATAAGTCCTTGTCATCTTTCGTTAAATTTATTCCTAGGTATTTGATTCTTTTAGTTAATATTGTAAAAGGTATTTTTTCTTGATTTCCTCCTCAGATTGCCCATTATTTGTATACAGAAATGTTACTGATTTTTGAGCATTGATCTTATAGCCTGTGTCTTTACTGAACTCATTTATACATTCTAGAAGCTTTGTTGTAGATTTCTCAGGGCTTTCTATGTATAGGATCATATCATCTGCAAACAGTGGAATTTTTACTTCTTCCTTTCCAATTTGGATGCATTTTATAACTTTTTCTTGCCTCAGTGCTTGGGCAAGTACTTCTAAGACAATGTTCAATAGGAGCACTACGAGTGGGCATCCTTTTCTTGTTCCAGATCTTAGAGGGAAAGCTTTTAGGATTTCACCATTGAAGATGATGTTTGCTGTGGGTTTTTCATCTATACCCTGCATCATGTTCACAAAGTTTCCTTCTATCCTATCTTTTGCAGTTTTTTTAATCAGGAAAAGGTGCTGTGTTTTGTTGAATGCTTTTTTTTTTTTGCATCTATAGAGATGATTATGTGATTTTTTTCTTTCAATCTGTTTATGTGGTGTATTACATTGATTGATTTTTTTATGTTGAACCATCCTTGCGTACCCGGCATGAAACCAACTTGGTCATGGTGTATAGTTCGTTTGATATGTTGTTGAATGTGACTAGCAAATGTTTTATTGAGGATTTTAGCATCTAGGTTCATTAGAGAGACTGGTCTGTAATTTTTCTTTCTTGTGGCATCTTTGTTTGGCTTTGGTATTAGGGTAATTTTGGCATCATAGAATGATTTAGGCCATGTTCCTTCTACTTCTATTTTTGGAAGTGCTTAAGCAGGATTGGTATTGGTTCTTTCTGGAATGTTTGGTAGAATTCACCTGTGAAACCATCTGGTCCTCTTCTTAATTGGGAGGCTTTGATGACTGAGTTTATCTCTTTACTTGTAATTGGATTGTTGAGTTCATCAATTAATTCTTTCATCAATGGATTCTTTTGTGAGTTCCTAGGAATTTGTCCATTTACTCTAAATTATCATTCTTTTTGGCATATAATTTTTCAAAGTATCCTCTTATGATACTCTTTATTTCTGTATTATTAGTATAACTACTCCTGCCCTTTTTCGTATTGTTTGCTTGTAAAATTGTTTTCCAGCCATTCACTTTATTTTATTTTTTATTTTTTATTTTTTTCATAGTATCTTTATCTAGCTTTGGAATTATCTTTGTAATATCTTTTTTTGAAATCAATTTTATGGATACATATTAATAAAGCATACAACTCATCTATGGTGTACAATCAACAGCATTTCCTATAATTACATAGATGTGCATTCATCAATTCAATCATTATTAGAGGATTTTCATTATTTCAACAATAATAGTAATAATAAAACAGGCAAACAAATAAACAAAAAAATTACTCACCTCTCAATCTCTCTATGCTTTCCCCACTGTATATAGCTGCTGTTTCTGGCTATTCTATCCAAAATGTATAACCAATGGCTTTTAGTATAATCACAATATTGTACATACATCATCTTAAAAATTTTAGAACAATTTCATTACTCCAAAAAGAAAGACTCCAAACCCCCTAGCATTCTTTCCTCAAACCTTTCATCTTTTAAAATTGATTTATATTTACTTTGTATATAAATGGAATCATAAAATATGTAGTACTCTGTATCTGGTCTCCTTCACTTAGTATAATTTTTCTTTGTCTGATACTAACATTGTGTAGTATTAACTTACATTTGTTCAGCTTCAAGGAAAAATAGTCTGTATATACCATTCTACCCATTTTCATATTTCACATAATATATTTAGTTCATAATTAGGCAGTCATTCAGTATTTTTCCTTTTGTGTCTGGCTTGTTTCACTCAACATAATATCGTCCAGGTTCATCCATGTTGTCATGTTTCATGACTTCATTTCTTCTTACCGCTGCATAGTTGGAAACAACCCAGGTGTCCACCAGCTGATGGATGGATAAATAAACTGTGGAATATACACACAACAGCCATTCACTTTAGGCCCCCTTGAATCCCTTGGTCTAAGGTGGGTTTCTTGTAGACAACATAAAGATGTGTCATATTTCTTTATCCATTCTGCCAATCTGTGTCCCTTGACTAGTGAGTTTATTCCATTAACATTCAGTGTTATTACACTCAAGGAATTTCTTACATCAGCCATATTTTCTTTGGGTTTATGTATGTCATATGTTATTTTCATTTTCTTTTTGTCTTCTTAGTTGTTCTTATACTCTCCTCCAACTCTCTCTCTTCTGCTTTTTCCATTCAACCTGCAGAACTTCCTTTAGTATTTCTTGCAGGGCAGGTTTCTTATTGGCATACTATCTTAATTTCTGTATCTCTGTGAATATTTTGAACTCTCCATCATTTTTGAATGCTAGCTTTGCTGGATAGAGAATTCTTGGCTGGAAGTTTTTTCTTTTAGTACCTTAACTATGTCATACCACTGCCTTTTTGCCACCATGGTTTCATATGAGAAATCATCCCTTAATCTTATTGAGCTTCCCTTGTATATGATGGTTCTCTTTTCTCTTGCTGCCTTGAGTATTTTCTCTTTGTCTTTAGTATTGGACATTTTGACAAGTATATGTCTTGGAGTAGAGCTGTTGGGATTTATACTGTGCTGTGCTTCCAGGACATATATGTCTATTTCCTTCAATAGGATTGGGAAGTTTTCAACCATTATTTTTCAATACTCCTTCTGTTCCCTTTCCCTTCTCTTCTCCCTCTTGGGTGCCTATAATGTGTATGTTAGTGCATTTTGTGTTGTTGTTTAAATCCTTAAGTCCCTGCTGGATTTTTAAATATCTTTTTATCTATCTGTTCTACTATCTGTTTGATTTCAGATATACTGTCTTCCACATCACTACTTTTCTTCTGACTCTTCAAATCTGCTGTTTTGTGATTCCAGCATCTTTTTGATTTCTTGGATTATGCCAATCATCAACATCATATCCATTATCTTTTTATTTATGTTTACAATTTCTTCAGAACATACTCCCAGTGTCTTCTTAATATCCTTAATCTCTTCCTTCACTTCTTTAAGTTGGTCCATGATATTTGTTTGGACAGCATTGCTTAGTTGTTTGATATTCTGCATCTCTTCCTGATTTTTAGTTTGTTCATTGGGCTGGTTCATATCTTGCTGTTTATTAGTATGGTTTGTAATATTTTTGTTGTCCTCTAGTCATCTTTTTATCTTGATGGGTTTATTCAGTTAATTAGCCTCTCTCTCTCTGCTCTAGTGTTTTATTTACCTGCTGGTTTTGTATGTGTGTTAAGTTTTCTCATTGACACTTTGAGCTTCTTGTTCTAATTCCTTGCTGTTTCCTATGTTCCCTTGAAGGAAAAAGATTATGACCAGAGAAAATGAAAGAGGTAAAAAAAAGAAAAAGGATAATAGCAATAATAATAATAAAGTTAAAAGAGGGGCTGTATAAGACTTAGTTAAATGAATATTTATCTCATGTAAGCAGTGTAAAGTAATAGGAGTAAAAAAGTGGAGTGCCTGCAATGAAATGGGAAACCAAATAGAGAAAAATATATAAAATGATTTAAAAGGCCAGAATGATGATGATAGAGAGAAAGAGAAAAGAATGGACAGAAAGAAAAATGTTAATAAAAAAAGAAACTATTTTAGACAAGATAGAAATCAAAACCAGAAAAATTGAGGACTAAATAAATAAAGGTGGAATGTAAGAACAACAACAGAAAGCAAAAGATAGAAAGATGAAGGAAGAAAAAGAAATAGCACTGGTAAACAAAATCAGTATACAAAGAAAATAGGAAATCAAGGAAGAAGTAGCACAGCCAATAAGAATCAAGCTAGACCTCTCTCACTTGGAGGTGGAGTGGACATCACCATCCCAGTCCCCTCAGGATTAGGGGAAGAACTATGGACTAGAGTGGACTTGATGGTATTCTGTTGTTCACATATGGTGATTCTAGCAATGGAAGAAATTATAACAATGAGGTGGATCCAGTGGCCACTTGACACTTTTGGGATAGGGAGGGGATGAGCAGTTGAAATACAGGGGCTTCTTTGGGATTTGGAGGTTGTCCTGAGTACCATTGTGGCAACGGATGTAGGCCATTTTAAATCAGCACACACCACTCAGAACTGTGTGGGAGAGTGTGGTCTACGTGTGAACTGTGGTCTATGGTTGGTGGCAAGGCCCCAGGATGTGTAAGTCCATTGAGGGTGGTGGGTCACACTTGTGGGAGATGTTTATGTGGGATGTGGTGGGAAGTGTGGGAGGTGGGCAACATGGGAATCCCAGTGGGTTCCGTGTAATATTTTGGGTAATCTAAGCACCTCTTAAAATATATTTATATATATATATATATATAACATTTTTTGTAAGCAAATGCACATATATGCATATATATTTATATATCATTTTGCAAATGTTTGTATGTATTGTGAAAATTTTGATTTTTACACACAATAAAAAAAAAGAATCAAGCTAGAGGATTAAGAGGCAAGATGGCATCGGTTTAGGAGGGCACTTGCTGACTTGCTCTCTGTGAAGACAGATGATTGGGGACAGGGTCCTGCCTGGGGGTCTGTGCTGTGGGCGCATGGAGCAAGAAGCTTGGGACATCTATCTGGAGGCAGCTCAAAGGCGTGGATTGCTTGGTAGAGATTCATGAGTTTTAACTCTGCTTGTGGAGGTTAACACAGATGGCTAGGCCCACCCTCAGGGAAAAAGGCTGGTTTGAGCCATGACTCCTGCTGGCAACCCAGTGAGAGAGAGTGTTTTCTGAGAGTGGGAGGGTTCTGGTGAAAGGTTGAGAGGGGATTCCTTTCTGTGGACTTGGCTGTCTGGAACCCCTTGCAGCTTTGGGGAACAAAATAACTGGCTTGAATCATCACTAGGCAGAAGGGAGTGGCAAATCTGCTGAGGAAGTTGATTTACCCAGCTGTCCAGGGATACACCTCAACTCCTACCACCAACAAACCGATGAGAGGGAGCATTATCCAAGGATGGGAGGGTTCTGACAGAAGGTGGAGAGGGGTTTCCAGTCTGTGGATTTGGCTGCCTGGGCCCCCTCCTAGCTTTGGGGAGCAGATAAGCCAACCTGAAGCAGCACCAGGCTGACGGGAGAGGCGAATCTACTGAGGAAGCCTGATTTACCTAGCAGCCTGATGACACTGAGGCTTGGCTCCAGAGGGGGTGGAGTCAGCTCTGCATGGACAAGCATCAGAGTTTCAGCTCTCCTTGGGAGGCCAGGAAGTGGGAAGTGCTTGATTAGTTTCCATGAGCCTAGTTAAGGTCCCCTCAGTAAAGGGGGTGTCCTAGAAGAGGACATTTTTGGGTCCCTTATTTCACCAAAAAGAAAGAAAAAAAGAAGACAGTCACTTTAAAAAATAAAAAATGATTTTTTCTTTTTAATTTAGTTTAATACAATTGATTGATAAAACAAGCAGGCTGAGAGGTTCCACAAGGGCCCAAGAAGGAACACTATTCTTCCTTAGATTTGTTTGACTGCTTGCTTGTGTGGTTGTTTGGTTTTTCTCTGTTTATTTGTTGTCTCTTGCTTTTCTTTCCTCTTTCCTCCCCCCTTTCTTTTTCTTTCATTTTTTAAATAATTAGGTGCTGCTAGCTTGTCTCTTCTTTGCTGTGCTTCTTCTTCAGTGATTTCCCCTTCTCTCTGTATATTGATTTTGTATTCCAAGCTATCTCTTTTCCTTCCTTCATCTTTCTGCCTTCTACTTTCTGTTGTGGTTCTTATATATCATGTTTTTTCATTAGCCCACAATTTAAGGGTGTCAATTTCTATTCTATCTATTCTGTTTTCTTCTTCTTTTTTAAATTAATATTAAATTTTTCCTTTCAGACATTTCTTTACTCTTTCTCTCCCTCCTCATCATTCTAGCCTGCTAAATCATTACATATATATTTCTCTATTTGGTTTCCCAGTCCATTGTAGGTACTCCATTTTTTAAATTATTACTCTGCATGCTTACATGAGTTAAATATCCATTTCATTAAGTCTTATATGGCCCCTCTTCTAACTTTTAACAATACCTCAATTATCCTTCTTCCCTTCTCACATATTTCAATTACTCTGGCCCTAATCCTGTGCCTTCAAGGGAATATAGAAAGAAGCAAGGAAATAAAATAAGAAGATAAAGTGTCAAAGAGAAAACTTAACACAGATACAGAATGACCAGCTAAATAAAACTCTAGAGCAGAAAGAGAAGCTAATCAACCAAATAAACCCATCAAGATAAAATGATGACTAGAGGGCAACAAAAAATTACAAACCACACTGAAAAACAGGAAGACATTGACAGGCCAACGAACAAACTAAACCAGGAAGAGATGCAGAACATCAAACAACTAATCAAAGCTTTCCAAACAAATATCATGGCCAACTTAAAAAAGTGAAGGAAGAGGTTAAAGATATTAAGAAGACACTAGGAGAACATACTGAAGAAATTGTAAACATACATAAAAAGATAATGGATATGATGGTGATCAATGGCACAATCCAAGAAATAAAAAAGATGCTGGATTCACATAACAGCAGATTTGAACAGACAGAAGAAAGAATTAGTGATGTGGAAGACAATACATCTGAAATCAAACAGATAGTAGAACAGACAGACAAAAAGGTACAAAAAAATCCTACAAGGACTCAGGGAATTAACTGAGAACAGAAAATGTACAAACATATGCATTATGGGCATCCCAGAAGGAAAAGAGAAGGGAGAGGGAACAGCTGGAGTGTTGAAGGAAATAATGGCTGAAAAGTTCCCAAACCTATTGAGAGACATGGATGTGCAGATCAAAGAAGCACAGTGCACCCCAAACAGTATAAATCCAAACAGCCTTACTCCAAGACATATACTTGTCAAAATGCCCAATGCTCAAGGCAAAGAGAAAATACTCAAGGCAGCAAGAGAAAAGAGAACCATCACATACAAGGGAAGCACAATAAGATTAAGTGCTGATTTCTCATCTGAAACCATGGAAGCAAAAGACAGTGGTATGATATAGTCAAAGTACTAAAAGAAAAAAACTTCCAGCCACGAATTCCCTATCCAGCAAAACTAGCATTCAAAAATGATGGAGAGTTCAAAATATTCACAGATTAACAAAAATTAAGAGAGTATGCCAAATAAGAAATCTGCACTTCAAGAAGCATGAAAGGAAGTTATACAAGTTGAAAGGAAAAAACAAGGGAGAGAGAGTTGGAGGAGAGTTTAAAAACAACTAAAAAGACAAAAACAGAAACAAAACAGCATATGACATTCATTAACCCAAAGAAAATATGGCTGAAGTAAGAAATTCGTTGCGAGTAATAACACTGAATGGTAATGTATTAAATTCACCACTCAAGAGACACAGATTGTCAGAATGGATAAGGAAATATGATCCATGTATATGCTGTCCAGAAGAAACCCAACTTCAACCCAGGGATTCCAGGAGGTTGAAAGTGAACGACTGGAAAACAATTTTAGACGCCAACAATAGCCAAAACAAGGGCAGGAGTAGCTATTCTAATATCAGACAAAATAGATGTGAAATGCAAAACTACTGCAAGAGACAAAGATGGACACTATGTATTAGTAAAAGGTGTAATCTCTCAAGAAGAGAGAACAATCATAAACATTTATGCACCTAATCGGGGTGCCTCAAAATATATGAGGAAAATTCTGGAAAAACTAAGGGGAGAAATAAATGCATCTACAATTATAGTGGGTGTATTAGTCAGCCAAAGGGGTGCTAATGTGCAATACCAAAAATGAGTTGGTCTTTATAAAGGGTATTTATTTGGGGTAGAAGTCCACAGATACCAGGCCATAAAGCGTTAAGTTTCTTCTCTCACCACAGTCCATTGCCACGTGTTAGAGCAAGACAGCTGCTGGCATTTGCCAGGGTTAGGCTTCTGGGGTTCCTCTCTTCCCAGGGCTGCATTTCTCTCCAGGCTTAGCTCCTGTTTCCTCCACAAGGTCAGCTGTAGACGATCAGGTGAATGGCTTCCTTCTCTTCCCCTGGGGCCTTCTTTCCAACATCAAAACTGCTTCTCAAAAGACTGCTTCTACCCTGTACTTTGCCTTGCCTTTTATATTCTATTCCCCACCCACCAAGGGGTGGGGCTCAATGCCCTACTGACATGGCCCAGTCAATGCCCTAATCATAACTTAAGAATGCCCAGATTAACAGATCAGTTTACAAGCATGATCCAATTATATTTTTGGAATTCATAATTATATCAAACTGCCTAACGGCCACATTCCACCCTCTGAATTCCAAAAAATACATTACAATATTAAAAAAAATTTAAATCAGTAACAATCCAAGTACAAAATCATATCAAAATCATTTTAAAGAAATACAGTTTGTCTTCAGGCAAAATCCCGTCTGCTGTAGACCTCTGAAACTTATAAAACCATTTAACTGCTTCCAATACACAAATGGAAAGACAAAGGATAAACATTTTCAATATCATAAGGAGAAATTGGGGTGTTAAACATGAGTCATGGATCCTCTACAGTTCAGTAAACCTGCAGGGCATCCTCCATTCAATTTCAAAGTCTGAGAGTCATGAGAAGATGGTTTTATATCCTTGGTGCCACATGGGAACCCACCCTTTCCACAGGCTTGCCCAATGGCCATTTTCTTGGTTCCACCCTCATCAAGCATCTGGGTGTCAACCAAGCTTCAGACCTCACCCTCCAAGAGTGTTGGGGTGATTGCCACACCTTACCCAATCTTTGATTAAAAAAGAAGAAAGAACTAAAATTGAAGACCTAAATGCACACTTGGTAGAATTGGAAAAACAACAGCAAACTAAACCTAAAGGAAGTAGAAAGAAGGAAATAACAAAGATTAGAGCAGAACTAAATGAAATAGGGAATAAGAAAACACTAGAAAAAATAAACAAACCCAAAAGCTGGTGTTTCGAGAAGATCAATAAAATTGACAAGCCCTTAGCCAGACTAACAAAGAAAAAGAGATTACAGATGCAATTACATGAAATAAGGAATGAGCAAGGGGATATCACTTCTGACCCCAAGGAAATAAAGAGTATTATTAGAGGATAGTTTGAAAAATCATATGCCAATAAGAATGATAATTTAGAGGAAATGGACAAGTTTCTAGAAACTCACAAACAGCTTACATTGATGAAAGAATTAATTGATGAACTGAACAGCCCAATTACAAGTAAAGAGATAAACTCAGTCATCAAATACCTCCTAAATAAGAAGAGCCCAGGACAGATGGCTTCACAGCTGAATTCTACCAAACATTCTGGAAAGAGATAACACCAATTCTACTTTAGCTCTTCCAAAAAATAGAAGTAAAAAGAATATTACCTAACTCATTCTATGATGCCAACATTACCCTAATACCAAAACCAAAAAAAGATACCACAAGAAAGGAAAATTACAGACCAATTTCTCTAATGAACCTAGATGCTAAAATCCTCAACAATATGCCTCCTAATCTCATTCAACAACATATCAAAAGGATTATACACCATGACCATGTGGGTTTCAACCTGGGTATGCAAGAATGGTTCAAAACAAGAAAATCAATCAATGTAATACACCACATAAACAGATTGAAAGAAAAAAATCCCATGATCATCTCTATAGATGCAGAAAAAGCATTCAGCAAAATACAGCACTCTTTCCTGATAAAAACACTGTAAAACATAGGAATAGAAGGAACCTTTCTGAATATGATAAAGGGTATATATGAAAAACCTAAAGCTAACATCATCTTCATTGGTGAAATCCTAAAACTCTTCCTTCTGAGATCAGGAACAAGACAAGGATGCCCACTAGCACCACTCCTATTTAACATTGTCTTAGAAGTACATGCTTGAGCACTGAGGCAAGAAAAAGTAAAGGCATCCAAATTGGAAAAGAAGAAATAAAAGTTTCATTATTTGCAGATGACATGATCCTATATGTAGAAAGCCCTGAGAAATCTACAACAAAGCTTCTAGAACTTATAAAGGTGTTCAGTAATGTCACAGACTATAAGATCAATGCTCAAAAATCAGTAGCATTTCTGTACACCAATAACGAGCAAGCTTAGGAGGAAATCAAGAAAAAAATACCATTTACAATAGTAATTAAAAGAATCAAATACCTAGGAATAAATTTAACTAAAGATGTAAAGGACTTATATACAGAAAACTACACAACACTGTTAAAGGAAATCAAAGAAGACTTAAATAAATTGAAGAATATTCCCTGATCATGGATAGGAATACTAAACATCATCAAAATGTCTATCCTACCCAAACTAATCTACAGATTTAATGCAATCCCAATAAAAATCAACAGTGTACTTTTTAAGGAACTGGAAAAACTAACTCCAAAATATATTTGGAAAGGTAAGAGGCCCCAAATTACCAGACATATTGAAAAAGAAAAATGAAGCAGGAGGTATCACATTACCTGACTTTAAAACATACTGCAAAGCTACAGTGCTAAAAACTGCATGGTATTGGCACAAGGATAGACATACTGACCAGTGAACCGAATTTAGACTTCTGATATAAATCCTTGCATATACAGTCATCTGATATTCGACAAGGCCACCGAGCCCACTCAGTTGGGAGAGAATGGCCTCTTTTACAAGTGGTGCTTGGAGAACTGGATATCTATAAAAAAAGAAAGAGAGAGGAATACCATCTCACACCTTATACAAAAATCAACTCAAGATGGATCAAAGATCTAAATATAAGAGCCAAAGCCATACAGTCCTTGGAAGATAATGTAGGGAAGCATCTACAGGATCTTGTAACAGGAAATAGTTTCATGAATTTCACACCCCAAGCATGAGTCATAAGAGAAAAAATAGATAAATGTGTTTCCTCAAAATTAACAACTTCTGCACCTCAAGAACGTTATTAAGAAAATAAAAGGCAGCCTACCCAATGGGAGAAAATATTTGGCAACCATATATCTGATAGGAGCCTAATATCCTGCATATATAAAGAAATCCTACACCTCGAAAATAAAAAGACAAACAACCCATTTAAAAAATGGGCAAGTGACCTGGAAAGACACTTCTCCAAGGAAGAAATACAAATGGCTAAAAAGCACATGAAAAATGCTCAACATTGCTAGCTAGTAGGGAAATGCAAATCAAAACTACAATGAGATACAATCTTACACCCATCAGAGTGGCAGCTATTAAAAAACAGCGGACTGTTTTTAATCCTCTAAAAAACAGAGGATGTGGAGGAATAGGAACCCTCATCCACTGCTGGTGGGATTGTGGAATGGTCCAGCCACTGCAGAGGACAGTTTGGCGGTTCCTCAGAAAACTAAGAATAGATCTTTTGTATGATCCATTGATTCCACTGCTGAGTATATACCCAGAAGAACTGAAATCAGACATGAATAGATATATGCACACCAATGTTCATAGTGGCATTGTTCACCATTGCCAAAAGTTGGAATCAGCCCCGGTGCCCATCAACAGATGAATGGATAAACAAAACGTGGTACATACATACAATGGAATATTACTCAGCTGTAAGGAGGAATAAAGTGCTAACACACAGAATTACATGGATGATCTTGAAGACCTTATGTTGAGTGAAGCAAGACAGGCATTGAAGGATGAACAGTATATGACCTCACTGATTTGATTTGAGGAAAGTGAGCAGTCTCTGAGAACCAGTGTCTTAAAGATAGGTTAAGAAGGGGGAGAAAGAGAATAGAAGGATATGAGCCATCATCCATATGGACATAATCTATGGTAGAGTGATAGAGTATAGTTGCATACTGAAGGATAGAACAGGTGGGTAGTGCTATTATTGGGTTTCGTGGTGCAGGTTGACAGGTGGGTAGATTAGGAATGGCTGGTTAGAAACCCAGGCTATTGGGAGGATAGATGGGAGGGGGACTAGGTGAACATTGGATTTGTGGGTATGATGTTGAAAGTGCAGGAGTGGGAATGCTCTTATGGCAGTATGGCAAGGTAGTGTCACTGATTTAGGGTTTAGGTTTGGGGAGCATTCAGGAAGGAGTGCATCTGGAGGTGGCTTCTGGGGAGTGTGTGAGTTACATCTTGTCATAATGTGTTGTGTAAGAGAGTGGAGACCCACATGGTGAATGTGTAAGAGATGGTCCCCCATCTTTGGGAGGACAGATTCACCCAGAAGCAGACAGGTGGGTGTCTCTTAATTGCAAGGGTGGATCCTACTTAGAGGATAATCAGCATGTCAAGACCTCTTGTTGCATGTAACTATGAATCTTGTCATCCAATGAGTCAAGACAGGTGAGTGTCATGAGCCCCAGAGGGTTGGGGAGGAAGTACAGAAAAGATCAAACAGGAGGTATTTAGTGGCCATGGGCAATGTTTTTTATTACCGTACAGAAATGGACACAGGACATGGTAAATATCATCAAAAGTCATTAAACTGTACCGTCTAAGTTGTAAACTATACTGTAAACCATTGACAATGTTTAGTAGCTATGTTTCACTGTCTGTATAACACTTATAACAATGCTACCATCCACATAAAAAAGGTTTTAATATGGGGTGAGGAAAGGGGAAGGAGGTTGGGCATATGAGAGTCTCTAGTATTTTTTTGTGTTTGACTTTGCTGTGACTTAAAACTTCTTTGAAAATTAAATGAAAATTCGGGAGACACTGGGGAGTGAAAGGGGGCAGGTGCCACAGTACAGACTGGACAGCTGATAATGCAGTGATAAAAGGAAAAATGTTAAAAAATTTCTAAAACAATTTTTCTGTTTTTTCCCCATTTTTTGAATATCCTAACACTTTAATTTTATTTTATTTCTAGTGTTTTTTTAAGTTTCCTTGTACTTTATCTCATATTTAAACTTATCTTTATTATTTAATTTTCCCATTAATTGTATTTGGCTATTATATGGGCTCCATTTTAAAGGAAAGTTTGGATCACAAAAGGGTTACAGAGGGCAGGAGAGGATCATTGGTGGGGGAATCTGGGATGGGTGTTTCATGGGATGTAGTTCACTTGAATATACATGAAAGCTATATAAACTTGTTCAAAAGATCAAGGAGTGGCGCATGGTCACAGTGGGTAGACAATCTCAATAAATGAGGGAATACTGAATTCCCAGCCTGGAGACCTCTGCCACATTCTCCAAGGGACAGAAACAGTATCCCAAATACAGGGGCAGTGTCTGACAAAGGAGGAGGGTCCACTGATGGGTTCTTGGTATTGATGACTAGCCTTACGAGTCTTTGCTCTTGTAATAGAAACTTTGCCTACTGTTATGGGGTGCCCAAGGTTTGCCACCTGAGAGCCTCCTTGTTGCTCACATGTGGTCTCTCTCTAAGCAAAACTCAGCTTATGAATGCATTACCTACCCCCCAGCGTGGACATGACTCCGGTGATGAACCTCCCTGGCAACGAGGGATTAATACCAAGTGCCAACTGGCAATACGACTGGAAAAAGACTGTGAATAAAAGGGGGAAAAGGTAAAGACAAATGAGTTCATGTGGCTAAGAGACTTCAAAGAGAGTCGGGAGGTCATCCCAGAGGTAACGCTTATGCACACTTCAGTAGGATCTCATAGAACACCAAGTGGATATCCCACACAGAGGGGCTCCTGAGGGCTCTGGGGACACCCAGGTCCTATATAAGGGGGGATAGCTCCAAAGATTGATGCCTTATTAGTGGGCTCTATATTGGAATCTGTGCTGCTGAGAGTGACAGTGTTGGACTCAAATAAGTCTTCCCTGCACATTGTCCATCTATCCCTTCTATTTTTTTTTTATTGTGAAGTATACACTTTATTTAACATTCCAATAATAAGCTGTATTTACATATTATATAAATGTATGAAGTCTTAATATAAAATAGAAAAAACTGCCTGTGACTAAAAGAATCACACTCCATATGGAGTTACTTTACTTATTGAAAACCTTCTGTTTACAAAAATTTACAATAATTTATATAAGTTATTTTCTTCCAAATTAGATGATTTTTAATAATCCACACAATTCTGATAAAACAAAAACCTGCAAAAAAATTACAGCATTTTTCTGAGTAAAACTTGCTTTGGAAAGGAAGACAGTTTTTTTCTGCTTATTCCAAGAGCTTTTCCTGTTACTTCTGCAGTCTTTCTAGGTTTGCTCTTTACTCCATCCACTGGGCTTGCCAAGGGAGAAATCAACTTAATTTCTACTGGAGGAGGTGACCAAGAACCTTCTTTCTCTGTGTTTTTGCTTGTTTTGTTTTCGTAGTCCTGATTCTTTTTACTTTTTGCTTTTCCACAATTTCTATTGATTTTGGATCATCTTCCAGTTCATCTACAAGCTTGGAAGTATTGGATGTGTTTTTTCGTCTGGTCCGCAAAGTAGGAGGTGAGAAGATAAATCTGAAACTAATTCTTTCAGCTGTGCAGGAGCCTCTATTTTTCTAGCTTTCTCTTTCCTTGTAACTTTTGACACAGGACGAGAAAAGAAAAAAGGCTCATTTTTTGGTTCAGAAATGTCCGGCAATAAGACAGCCTTGCTAGATCTAGTCCTTGTGCTGCGGGAAGATTTAGTCAAATCAGGTGTTGGAAGCAATCTTTCTTGGTTATTTGGTTCTTTGTGTGTCATTTCTTCATCTAAATATCCCTTCTATTAAAACCTATATGTGATGCTGGAGTTTGTAGGTATACTTCCAGAGACTGGAACCTCTTGTCTTCCCATGTGCCAGCTGTGCTTGGGGTCTTGGTGGAGCTGCAACTCCTACTCTACAGCTCATTGGACTCACCCAAGTCACCTGGTGATGAGACGATGATGGACACCAGCCATCCCAGGGAATAGAGAGAGCCTGCAGCCCCAGGCAGGATAATTCCATCCACTATATCCATGGCATATAAGCCCCTTCTCACTTTGAGGTGGTGTGGACATCACCATCCCGAACTCCTCAGGATTGGGGAGGAGCTATGGACTAGAGTGGACTTAATGGCATTCTGTTGTAGACATGATGTGATTCAAGCAATGGTAGAAATTACAACAGTGAGGTGGAGCCAGTGGCCACTGGATGCTTTTGGCGCAGGTAAGGGAAAAGCAGTTGTTATACAGGTGCTTTTTCAGGACTTGGGAATTATCCTGAGTGACATTACAATGACAGATATAGGCCATTTTACATCAGCATATAACATGCAGAACTGTGTGGGAGAGAGTGTGGTCTACAACGTGAACTATGGTCCATGCTTAGCGGCAAAGCCCCAAGATGTGTATATCCATTGCAGGTGATGTGCCACACTAATGAAAGATGCTTATGTTGGATGTTATGGGAGGTGTGGTGGGTGGGGAACATGGAAATCCTTGTAATTTTTGTGTAACATTTATGTAATATAAGCATCTTTTAAAATATAAAAAAAAAAATCATGAAAGAGCATCGCCAAAGACTGCTAACTATAGTCCATATCTTTCTCCCCTATACATTTTTTAAGGATTTATTTATTTACTTTTATCCACTTTACCCCCCACGCCCATATTTCCTATTTCTGTGGTTTTTCAATGGGTGACTCTGTGTCCACTTCCTGATCTCTCTTCTGATCCTTCTTCTCCTGTTTTCACAGGGATTCAGTCCTCAGAACCTCTGATGTGGGAGAGAGGTGTCCTACTGCCTGTGCCACCTTAGTTTCTGGTTTTCTGGTGCATCTCATCTTGGCTCTCCTTGTGTCAACCTCCTGCTACATCATCAACTTCCTGCTGTGTGGCTATGGGGCCTGGCAGTGCACCTGAGCAGATGTGCACCTGAGCAGAACTCACCTTCTTGTGGGACCTGGTGGCTAACCTGCTCATGGGTCCTGGTGGCACAACTGTGCATGGGGCCTTGTGCCTCACCCACTTGTGGGGACTGGTGGTTCATCCTTGCATAGGGCCCAGTGGCCCATGTACCCTCCACAATTTTCTTTTTTAAAATTTTTACTGGGAGGTCCCAGGGATTGAACTCAGGTCTCATAATATGGGAGATGGATGCCCAATCACCTGAACCATATCCATCCCCTTGTTATATCTCTTAAGGTTGACCAAAGACACCCAAAGATACAGTCTCTTCCCATACAGGATTGTCATATAACAAATCAGGCTTAGTTTATCACCAGCATCCCCAAAACCAGACCTAGGGAGAAAAACTAGGTCTGGGGACACATGCATAGTTTCTAATATAGTGAATGTTTAGCCTACCTTGATTACCACAAAATCAGGATAGCGAGAATATTCACAAACAATTAATTTAAAAACCCTGCTTTTAGCTGCTGTTTTCTGAAAAAAGTTTGTTCCTTAGTTTTGAAAACTGAGCAAGATATGTGCTTAAATTATTTCTATGTACCTGATTTGACCTACAATGAATGTGAAAACACTGATTATATCTAGTGCTCTTCAAATTCAGTATGTATTCATTTTTAAAAAATAAGCAAGTTATGTGCTTCACTAAGTTCTATGTACTTGATTTGACTTACAATCAAAGAGAAAACTCTGTTATTAGCTAGCACTCTATGAAAATATTTTTTTCAGTTTTAAAAAAAAGCTTGATATACCCTCATTCACTTTTGTGTACTTCATTTGACCTACAATTAATGTGAAAACACTGCATTTAGTTAGCAATCTCTGAAAACAGTATTTTTTTCAGTTTGAAAACATAACCAGATTTCTGCTTAATTTGTTTCCATGTCCTTGATTGGACTTACAATCAATGTGAAAACACTGTTTTTATCTAGCACTTTGTGAAAACAGTATGTTCTTCAAATTTGAAAACTTAGAAAGATACTTGCTCATTCACTACTATGCAGTGACTTGACTTACAATCAATGTGAAAACACTGCTTTTAGCTGCTGGTCTATGAAAAGAGTATGTTCTTCAGTTTTGAAAACTAAGCAATATATGTGTTTAAGTTATTCTATGTACTTGATTGTATTACAATGTAAAAACTGTTTATATCTAGTGCTCTGCAAAAACAGTATGTAATTCACTTTTGAAAAGTTAGCAAGATATGTGCTTCATACACTTCTATGTAATGATTTGACTTACAATCAATGAAAACACTGATTAGCTAGCACTCTGTGAACAGAGCATGTTCTTTAGTTTTGAGAATAAAACAAGATATGTGCTTATTTCACTTCTATGTACTTGATTTGAATCCATGTGAAAACACTGTATTACCTAGTGCTCTGCAAAAACAGTTTATTATTCTATTTTAAAAACTAAGCAAGATATGTGCTTCATTCAGTTTTATACTTGATTTGACTTAAAATCATTGTGAAAACACCGCTTTTAGCTACTGTACTGGAAAACAGTATGTACTTCATTTGAAATCAAGGCAAGGTGTGTGCTTCATTCACTTCTGTGTGGTTGATTTGAATTACAATCAATGTGAAAACACTGCTTTTATGCAAATATTCTTGCTGTCCTGATTTTGTGATAATCAGGGTAGGCTAAACATTTGCTATATTAGAAGCCATGCATATGTCCCCAGTTTTTCTCCCCAGGTCTGGATTTTGGAATGCTGGTGATAAACTAAGTCTGATTTTTATTATATGACCATTCTGTATGGGAAAAGACTGTAACTTTGGGTTAAAGTTTTTCTCCCCAGGTCTGGATTTTGGAATGCTGGTGATAAACTAAGTCTGATTTATTATATGAACATCCTGTATGGGAATAGACTGTAACTTTGGTCAACCTTATGAGATATAATAGTGTGACGGATGTGTCTCGGATTGCTGGGTATCTCTCTCCCATATGTAGGGACCTGGGTTCAATCCCCAGGAACTCCTGGTAAAAATTTTAAAAAAAGAAAATGATAGAAGATGCATGAACCACCAGGGCCCACATGCAGATGAGCCACCAGGCCCCACGAGCCATGCAGCAAGATGATGATGTAACAGAAGAGGGACACAAGGGAGAGCCAAGATGAGATGTGCCTAAAAACCAGGAACTAAGGTGGCACAGGTGGTAGGATGCCTCTCTTCCACATCAGTGGTTCTGATGTTCGAATACCAGTGAAGATAGGAGGAAAAGGATGAGAAGAGAGAGCAGGAAATGGACACAATGTTACCCAGCAAATGACATAGAAACAGCAAATATGGGGGTAGGGTAAAATTGGATAAAAGTAAATAAATAAATAATTAAAACCTTAAAAAATGTATAGGGGATGATGATATGGACTATAGTTAGTAGTAATACTCTGATGATGCTCTTTCATGATTTGTAAACAAATGTTTCACAACAATGTGGGGTGTTTGTGTGTGTGGGAGGTGATGTGTGGGAGCATTCTATGATGTTATGCATGTTTGTTTTGAGAGTTCATGATGTTTACTGAACACTAATAGATTATGTATGTTCATGTATGAATGATATACTTCTATAAATTGTTTTAAAAAAAACCAAGAACACTGCTTTACTTAGTGCTCTGCAAAACAGTATGCTTTTCAGTTTTGAAAACTAAGGAAGATATGTTCTTATTTAACTTCTATGTACTTGATTTGACTTAAAATCCATGCAAAAACACTGTTTATACTTAGCTCTCCATGAAAACAGTTTTTTCTTCATTTTTAAAAACTAAGCAAGATATGTCTTTCATTCAGGTCTATACTTGATTTGGCTTTCAATCAATGTGAAAACACTGCTTTTAGCTAGCACACTGACAAAACTGTATGTACTTCAATTTTGAAATCGAGGCAAGGAGTGTGCTTCATTCACTTATATGTATGTTCTTCAGTTTTGAAAACTGAGCAAGATAGGTGCTTCATTCATTTCTATGCACTTGATTTGACAAAATCCATGTGAAAACACCATTTTTAGCTAGCGCTCTGTGAAAACAGTATGTTCTTGAGTTTTGAAAACTAAACAAGATATGTTCTAAATTCACTTCTACACTGGATTTGACTTAGAAACAATGTGAAAACACAGCTGTTAGTTAGGGCTCTCTGAAAACAGTAAGTTCTTCAGGTTGAAATCTTTGCAAGATGTGTTTCATTGACCTCTACCTGATTTGACTTGCAATCTATGTGAAAACACTCTTTATATCTAGTGCTCTGCAAAAACACTATGTTCTTCAATTTTGACAATTGAAGAAGGTAGGTGCTCAATTCACTTCTATGCACTTGGTTTGACCGACAATCATTGTGAAAACATTGATTTTAGTTAGTGCTCTGAAAACAGTATGTGTTTCAGTTTTGAAAACTGAGAAGGATAGGTGCTTAATTCACTTCTTTGTACCTAATTTGACTTACATTCAAAGTGAATACACTGCTATAGCTAGTGCTCTGTGAAAACTGTTTGTCTTCAGTTTTGAAAACTGAGCAAGGTATGTGCTTCATTCACTTAGGTGTAGTTGATTTGTCTTACAATCAATGTGAAAACACTGCTATTAGCCCTCTATGAAAATATTTTTTTTTCAGTTTTAAAACTAATCTAGATATATCCTTCATTCACTTCTATGTACTTGATTTGACTTACAATTAATGTGAAAACACTGCTTTTAGACAGCACTGTTTGAAAAAAGTATTTTCTTCAGTTTTGAAACTTTGCAAGGTTTGGTCTTCATTCACTTTTATATACTTGATTTGAGTTATAACCAATGTGAAAACACTGTTTATATCATGCTCTGTGAAAAAAGCTTGTTCTTCAGTTTTGAAAACTTAGAGAGATATATGCTTTATTCACTACTATGTAGTATTTTGACTTACAATTAATGTGAAAACACTGCTTTTGCTGTTGGTCGCAAAAGAGTATGTACTTCAGTTTTGAAAACTAAGCAATATATATGTTTAATTCATTTCTATGTACATGATTGGATTACAAAGTGAAAACACTGTTTATATGTAGTGCTATGAGAAAACAGTATGTAATACACTTTTGAAAAGTTAGCAAGATATGTGCTTCATTCACTTCTATGTAGTGATTTGACTTAAAATCAATGTGAAAATATTACATATACTGCTGCTCTGCAAAAAGAGTATGTTCTTCAGTTTTGAAAACTAAGTAATATATGTTTTTAATTCACTTCTATGTACTTTATTGAACTTACAATGTGGAAACACTGTTTAAATCCAACACTCTACCAAAATATTATGTAATTCACTTTTGAAAAGTTAGTAAGATATGTGCTTCATTCACTTCTGTGTGGTGATTTGACTTACAATTAATGTGAAAACACTGCTTTTAGTTAGTGCTTGCAAAAATGGTATGTTCTTCAGTTTTGAAAACTAGGCAAGATATGTGCTTATTTCACTTCTATGTACTTGATTTGACTTACAATTAATGTGAAAACAGTGCTTTAGCTTGCATTTTGTAAAAAGACTAGGCTTTCAGTTTGAAAACTAAGCAAGATATGTGCTTCATTCAGTTCTATGTACTTGATTTGATGTACAATCAAATTGTTTATATGTAGTGCTCTGCCAAAACAATATTTAATTCACTTTAAAAAATTTAAAAATGTATGTGCTTCATTCACTTCTATATAGTGCAACGTGAAATCAATGTGAAAACACTGCCATTAATGCTGCTTTACAAAAATAGTATGTCCTTCAGTCTTGAAAACTAAACAATATATGTTTTTTAATTCAGTTTTATGTACTTGATTGGACTTCAAAACAATGTGAAAACAGTGTCTACCAAAACAATATGTAATTTCCCTTTTTAAAAACAATTTATTGAAGTATATCATTCCTACATGAACATACATAAACTATAAGTCTTCAGTAAACATCATGATCTTACAAAACTAACAGACAGAGAGAGGGGGGGCAAGATGGCGTTGGTGTAGGAGGGCGCACACTGCAAGCTCCCAGAGCAAGGCGGATTGGGGACGGGGTCCTGCCCGGGGGTCTGTGCTGTGCACGCGTGGAGTGAGAAGCTTGGGACATCTATCTGCGCGGATCGGCGGCGTGGACCGAACGGTGGAGATTCGTGAGTTTTGAGGCTGCCGGTGGAGGTTGGCACAGGCGGCTGAGGCCCGCGGTTACGGAAATAAATAATAAAACGGCCATTTGGAGCCGCGGGCGGGGGCGAAAAAGTTTTATTTTCTGGGGAGCTGGCTGCCTGGCGCCCCTTGGACCTTGTGTGAGCAGAGCAAAAAGCTAGTCAGCACCCGGTGAACCGGAGGGGGATTTTGGTCGGGGAACGGAGCTGATCTCCCTAGCCACCCAGGGATAAGACCCGGGCCACTGCGGAGCCAGGAGGAAGGGACACTTCCCAAAGAAGGGAGGGTTCGGTTGGAAGACAGGGAAGGGTATTTCATATTTTTAGACATCGATCTGGCTGCCTGCACCGCCCCATAGCTTTGGGGAGCAGATAAGCCGAACTGAAGCAGCACCAGGCTGAGAGCAGACGCGAATCTGCACTCAAACTGATTTACTGAGCAGCCCGGTGATGCTGGAGCTCGGCGCCAGAAGGAGCGGAATCCGCCGTCTTTAGCAATCTTCACTGACTAACATCAGAGTTTCAGCTAACCTGGGCAGTCCGGAAAGTGGGACGTGCTTGATTAATTTCCACCGGCCCAGCTAGGGTCCCTTCCGTAAGGGGGTAGGTCTAGAAGAGGAATTATTTTGGGTCCTGCATTTGGCTAAAAAAAAAAAAAAAAAAAAAAAAAAGTGAGGCACCTCAACAATTGAAAAATAAATTCTTTTTAATTTAGTTTAATAGCTAAAAGCTGCTTCAGGACCTGCA
>JAKSZT010054232.1:30050-50192 GCA_026826555.1 Tolypeutes matacus | reverse complement strand
CCCCCCCCCCACCCCACAAACATCCTGCATTGTTGTGACACATTTGTTAACAAATCATGAAAAAGCATCATCAAGTATTACTACTAGCTATAGTCTGAATCTTCCTCCCCTATACATTTTTTAGGGATTTATTTATTTATTTATTTATTTATTTATTTATTTATTTACTTTTATCCATTTTTACCCCACTCCCCATTTGTACTGTTTCTGTGTCCATTCACCGGGCAACTCTCTGTGTCCATTTCCTGCCCTCTCTTCTCATCCTTCTCCTCCTGTCTTCACTGGGATTTGATCCTTGGAACCTCCAGTGTGGGAGAGAGGCATTTTACTACCACCTGCGCCACCTTAGTTCCTGTTTTTTTGGTGCATCTTGTCTTGGCTCTCCCTTGTGTCACTCTCCTGTTACACCATCATCTTGCTGTGTGGCCTGCAGGGCCTGGTGGTGCACATGTGAACAGGGCCTGGTGGCTCATCTGCTTGGGGGACCTGGTGGCTCACACATGCATGGGGCCTGGGGGCTCATCCACAGATGGGGCCTGGTGGTGCACCTTTATGCTGGGCTTGGCAGCTCACCTACTCATGGGGCCTGATGGCTCACCCACTCACAGGGCCTGGTAGTTCACCCACTCACAGGGTCTAGCAGCACACCCAATTGCAGGGCCTGGTGGCTACCTGCAGACAGGGCCTGGTGGCTCACCCACTTGTGGGGTCTAGCAGTGCTCCCACACACAGGGCCTGATGGCTCACCCTCTTGCTGGACCTGGCAGCACACCCATGCACAGAGCCTGGTGGCCCACGCACCTTCTATATTTTTCTATTTTAAATTTTTACTGAGAGTTCCCAGGGGTTGAACCCAGTTCCCTTCATATGGGAGATGGATGCCCAACCTCCTGATCCTCATCTGTCCCCCTGTTATATCTCTTAAAGTTGACCAAAGTTACCCAAAGTTAGAGTCTTTTCCCATACACGGTGGTCATATAATAAATCAGGTTTAGTTTATCACCAGCATTCTAAAAAACCAGACCTGGGGAAAAAACTAGGTCTAGGGACACATGCATGATTTCTAATATAGCGAATGTTTAGCCTACCCTGATTATCACAAAATCAGGACAGTGAGAATATTTGCATTGTAATTCCCTTTTGAAAAGTTAATAAGATTCATTCACTTCTATATAGTGATTTGATTACAATCAATGTGAAAACACTGCTTTCAGTTAGCAATATGCGAAACAGTATATTCTTCAGTTTTGAAAACTAAGCAAGATAAGAGCTTATTTCATTTCTATGTAGGTGATTTGACTTATAATCCATTCAAAAACTGTTTATACTGAGCACTCTGCGCAAACAGTATTTGCTTCATTTTAAAAAACTAAGCAACATATATGTTTCACTCAGTTTTATGTACTTGATTTGACATTCAATCGATGTGAAAGCACTGCTTTTAGCTTCTACACTGGGAAAAGAGTATGTATTTCAATTTTGAAATAAAGGCAAAGTGTGTGCTCTTTTCACTTCTATGTGGTTTATTTGACTTACAATCAATGTGAAAACACTCTTTTTATCTAGTGCTCTGTTAAAAGAGTATGTTTCTCAGTTTTGAAAACTGTGCAAGATAGGTGCTTCATTCACTTATGCACTTGATTTGACTTACAATCAATGTGAAAGCACTGTTTTTTGTTAGTGGTCTGTGAAAAGAGTATGTGTTTCAGTTTTGAAAACTGAGAAGTATATGTGCTTAATTCACTTTTCTATACTTGACTTGACTCACATTGAATGTGACAACACTGCTATAGCTAGTGCTCTGTGAAAACTGTATATTCTTCAGTTTTGAAAACTGAGCTAGATATGTGCTCCATTCACTTCTATGTAGTTGATTTGACTTACAACCAAAGTGAAAACACTGCAATTAGCTAGTGCTCTATGAAATACTTTTTTTTTTTTTGGTTTTAAAACTAAACTAGATATATCCCTCCTTCACTTCTATGTACTTGATTGACTTACAATTAATGTGAAAACATTGCTTTTAGTTTCCACTCCTTGAAAACAATATGTTCTTCAGTTTGAAAACTTTGCAAGATTTGTGCCTCATTCACTTTTATGTACCTCATTTGACTTATAACCAATATGAAAACCTGTTTATATCTATTGCTCTGGAAGAAGACTATGTTCTTCAGTTTTGAAAACTGAGCAAGATAAGTGTTAATTCACTCTGTAAACTTGTTTGACTTACAATCAATGTGAAAACGCTGCTATAGGTAGCACTCTGTGAAAACTGTATATTCTTCAGTTTTGAAAGCTGAGCAAGATATGTTCTTAATTCACTTCTATGTACTTGATTTGACTTACAATCAATGTGAAAACACTGCTTTAATTAGTGCTCCATGAAGAGTATGTTCTTCAGTTTTTAAACCTAAACAAGTTATGTCTTTATTTTACTTCTATGTATTTGAAATGACTTATAATCCAAGTGAATACACAGATTATACCTAGCACTCTGCAAAAAAGTATGTACTCTATTACTTCCATGTACTTGATTTGAATTACAGACAGTGTGAAAACACAGTTTAATTATAGCACTTTGCAAAAACAGTAAGTTCTTCAAGTTTTGACAACTAAGCAACATATGGGCTTAATTCACTTCTATGTACTTGAATTGTCTTACAAATAATGGGACAACAGTGCTCTGTGAAATGTATGTTCTGCAGTTTTGAAAATTAAGCACTGATTGTAAGTCAAATCAAGTATGTAGAAGTAATGGAATATGTGAGTCCATTGAGCTGATGAGTATGAGTTGCATCTCCACCTAGATTCCAGGCACAGCTGGCACATAGGCAGGCCATAGGCTCCAGTCTCTGGATGTACACCTACAAACTCCAGCCTCACATATAGGTTTGAATAGAAGGGACTGATGGACCATGTGCAGGGAGGACTTATTTGAGTCCAACTCTGTCACTCTCAGTAGCACAGATTCCAAAGTAGAGCCCACTGATAAGGCATCAATCTCTGGGGCTATCTCCTCTTATATAGGACCTGGGTGTCTCCAGAGCCCTCAGGAGCCACTCTGTGCGGGATGATATCCACTTTGGTGTTCTATGACATCCTACTGAGGTGTGCATAAGTGTTACCTCTGGGATGACCTCCTGATTCTCTTTGAAGTGTCTTAGCCATATGAACTCATTTGTCTTTACCTTTTCCCCCTTTTATTCAAGATTTTCTTCCAGTCATGTTTCCAGTTGGCACTTGGTATTAATCCCTCATTGCCAGGGAGGCTTGTCCCCCGGAGTCATGTCCCATGTTGTGGGGAAGGTAATGCATTAATATGCTGAGTTTGGCTTAGAGAGAGGCCACATTTGAGCAACAAGGAGGCTTTCAGGTAGCAACCCTTAGGCACCCCATAACACTAGGCCAAGCTTCAATTACAAGAACAAAGACTCATAAGGCTAGTCATCAATAACAAGAACCCATCAGTGGACCATCCTTTTTGCCAGACACTGCCCCTGCACCCAGGGGACTGTTGCTGCTCCCTTGGAGAATGTGGCAGAGCTCTCCAGGCTGGGAATTCAGCATTCCCTCATTTATTGAGTGATTGTCTACCCACTGTGACCATGCCTCATCCCTCGGTCATTTGAACCATTTTATATATCTTTCATGTATACTCAGATGAACTTACTCCCATGAATACCCCATCCCACACACCCCCCACCAATGATCCTCTGCAGCCCCCATTGTAACCCTTCTGTGAGCTATACCTTCCTTGAAGATGAAGCCCATATAATAACCAAATACAATTAATAGGAAAATGAACTAATAATGATAAGCTTAAATGCAAGAGATAACATACAAGGAAACTCAGAAAAAAAGAACTAAAAATAAGATATTATTAATGGATTGGGACATTCAAAAAAAGAAAATGGGAGAAAACAAAAAAAAATTTTAATTATTTTTTATTTTTATTTTTTCTCCTTTTATCACCGCATTATCAGATATCCAGTGTGTACCATGACACCTTCCCCCCTCATTCCCCAGTGTCTCCTAAATTTTCATTTAGTTTTCAAAGAAGATTTAGGTCACAGCAAAGTCACACACTGAATACTAGAGATTCCCTTGTACCCAAACTCCCTCCCCCTTCCCCACCCCATATTACAAAATTTTTTGTGTGGATGGTAGCATTGTTATATCTGTATATCTGTATAACTGTTATACAGATAGTGAAACATAACTACTAAACATTGTCAATGGTTTACAGTATAGTTTACACTTTAGACGGTACAGTTTAATAATTTTTTATATTTACCATGTCCTGTGTCCATTACTGTAAGGTAATGAAAAACATTTCCCATGACCACTAAATACCCCATTTGATCTTTTCTGTTCCTTCCTACCTATCCCCCTGGGGTATATTTCTATATACTTCATTTGACTTAGAATCAATTTGAAAACAGTGCTTTAATCAAACACTCTGTGAAAAAGTGTGTTTTTTAGTGTAAACTAAGCATGATATGTTTTTTGTTCACTTATGTGTACTTGATTTTACTTATAATGTGAAAACACTGTTTTTAGATAGCACTCTGTGAAAACAGTATGTTTTCCAGTTTTGAAAACTAAGTAAGATATGTGCTTCATTCATTTTTATGTACTTGATTTGATTTACAATCAATGTGAAAACACTACTGTTATCTAGTGCTCTGGGCAAACATTTTGTTTTTCACATTTGAAAACTACCCAAGATACATGCTTCATTCATTTTGATGTAGTGAATTAATTTACAGTCGATGTGAAAACACTGCTTTTTAACTAGTGCTCTGCTAAAACAATACGTTCTTCAGTTTTGAAAATAAAGGAAGATATGTGCTTTATTCACTTCCATGTACTTGATTTGCTTACAAACAATGTGAAAACACTGTTTATATCTAGCACTCAGCAAATAGAGTAGTTTCTTCAGGTTTGAAAAGTAAGCAAGATATGTGCTTACTTCACTTCTATGTACTCAATTTGTTTTAAAACCAGTGTGAGAACAGTGCTTTTATATAGTGCTCTATGAAAATGTATGTTCTTCAGCTTTGAAAACTAAGCAAGTTATGTGCTTCATTTACTTCCATGTACTCAATTGGACTGACAGTCAGTGTGAAAACATTGTTTTCAGCAAGCACTTTGCAAACATGGTGTTATCTTCAGTTTTTAAAACTAAGCAAGATTTGTGATTTATTCACTTCTATGTACTTGTTTGGACTAAAATCAATGTGAAAACACTGCTTTTAGCTAGTGATCAGCAATAAGAGTTTGTTTTTCAGTTTTTAACCCTAAGCAAGATATGTGCTTCATTACTTCTACATACTTGATTTGACTTACAATCAGTGTGAAAACATGGTTTACATGTAGCAGTCCACAAAAATAGTATTTTCATCAGTTTAGAAAACTAAGCAAAATATGTGCTTCATTTACTGCTTTGTACTTTATTTGACTAACAATCAATGTGAAAACACCGCTTTTAGCTAATTCTCTGCAAAAACAGTATGTTTTTAATTTTGATGGCTAGGAAAGATTTGCGCTTCATTCACTTCTTTGTGTTGATTGACTTACAGTCAATGGGAAAACGGTGATTTCAGCAAGCACTCTAAGAAAAAGTATAATCTTTAGTATTGAAAACTAAGTATAATGTGTTTCATTCACTTGTATTACTGGGATTGACTTACATAAATGAAAACGCTGCTTTCACTGGTGTGCTGTGAAAAAATTAAGTTATTTATATTTATAATCTAAGGAATTTATATGTTTAATACATTTCTATATATTAGAATTGACTTAAAAATCAATGTGAAAACTATGCTTTTAGCTAGTGCTCTGTGAAAATAGTATGTTTGTCAGCTTTGAAAACTAAGGAAGATACGTGCTTTATTCCCTTCTATGTAATTGATTTGACCTACAAAGTAAAAACACTGTTTATATCTAGTGTTCTGTGAAAATATTATGTTCCTCAGTTTTGAAAAATAAGCAAGATATGTGTTTCATTTATTTCTATGTACATGATTTGACTTACAAAGTGAAACACTGCTTTTAGCTAGGGCTTTGTGAAAACAATGTGTTCTTCATGTTTGAAAATGACCCAAGATATGTGCTTCATACAATTCATTGTAGTGAATTGACTTACAATTAATGTGAAAACACTGCTTTGAGATAGCATTTTGCTAAAACACTGTATTCTTCAGTTTTGAAAAAAGAAAGATATGTACTTAATTCACTACCATGTACTTGATTTGATTTATAAAGATTGTGAAAACACTGTTTATATGTAGCACTCTGCAAAAACAGTAGGTTTGTCAGGTTTGAAAACTAAGCAAGATATGGGCTTAATTCACTTCTTTGTACTAAATTTTCCTTACAACAAATGTAACAACAGTGCTTTTTGCGAGTGTTCTGTGAAAATGTAAGTTCTTCAGATTTGAAAACTAAGCAAGTTATATGTGTCATTTACTTCCATGTACTCTATTGGATTGACAATCAGTGTGAAAACAATGCTTTTAGCTAGCAATCAGCAACAAGTTTATGTTTTTCAGTTTGAAACCTAAGCAAGGGGTGCTTCAGTCACTTTCATTTACTTGATTTGACTTACAATCAATGTGAAAACACTGTTTACATCTGGCATTCTTTGAAAACAGTATGTTCTTAATTTTGAAAACTAATTCACTGTATGTACTTGATTTGACTAACGAACATTGTGAAAACACTGTTTTTAGTGAATGCTTTGCAAAAACAGTATGTCTTTAGTTTTCACAACTAAGAACGATTTGTGCTTCATTCACCAGAATATACTTGATTTGATTTATAATTAGTGTGAAAATGGTGCTTTCATCAAGCACTCTGAAATAAAGTATGTTCTTTAATATTGTAAATTAAGCATGATGCATGCTTCATTCACTTATATGTTCTTGATTTGACTTACAAACAATGTGAAAACATTGCTTTTAGCAAGTGCTCTGCTAAAACAGTATGATCTTTAGTTTTATAATCTAAGCAAGGTGTGTGTCTAATTCAATTCTATGTACAAGATTTGACTTACAATCAATTTGAAAACATTGCTTTTAGCTACCATTCTTCAAAAACAGTATGTTTTTCAGTTTTGAAAACTAAGCAAGGTATGTGTTTCATTCACTTCTATGTACTTGATTTGACTTACAATAAAAAGCTGTTTATATCAGCACTTTGAGAAAAGATTATGTGCTTAAATTTGAAAACTAAGCAAGATATGTACTCCATTCACTCTTAGGTACTTGATTTGATTTACAATCAAAGTGAAAACACTTCTTTCTCTTAGGGCTCTGGAGAATATTAAGTTTTTCAGTTTGGAAATATAAGCAGAATTTGTGCTTCATACTCTCCTATGTAATTGATTTGACTTAAAATCAATGAGAAAACACCACCTTTAGTTAGTGATCTTTGAAAACAGTGTGTTCTTCAATTTTGAAAACTACCCAAGATATGTGATTCCTTCAATTCTATGTAGAGAATTGACTTATAATCAATGTGAAAACACTGCTTTTAACTAGTGCTTTGCTAAAACAGTATGTTCTTCAGTTTTGAAAATAAAGCAAGATATGTGCTTTATTCACTTCTATGTACTGGGTTTGAATTACAATAAATATTAAAACACTGCTTCTATCTAACACTCAAGGAAAGCAGTTTGTTTTTAGTTTTGAAAACTAAGGAAAATAGGTGCTTCATTCACTTCTATGTACTTGATTTGATTTACAATCAATGTGAAAATATTGTTTATATCAAATGCTTTAAGAAAAGTGTATGTTCTTCAGTTAAAAACTAAGCAATATATGTGCTTCATTCACTTGTATGTACTTGATTTGACTTACAAGCCATGTGAAAACCCTGCTTTTAATTATTGCTCTGTGAAAACAGTATGTTATTCTGTTTTGAAAATCAAACAAGATAAGTGCTTCATTCAGTTCTATGTACTTGTTTTCACTTAAAACCAATGTGAAATCCCTGCTTTAGCTAGCACTCTGAAAAAACAGTATGTTCTTTAGTTTTGTAAACTATGCAATATTTGTGCCTCCTTCCCTTCTATGTACTCTACTTGAGCCACAATCAATGTGAAAACAATGATTTTAGCTAGTGCTCTGTGAATACAGTGTCTTTCTCAGTTTAGATAATTAAGCAAGGTATGTGATTCTTTCATATCTATGTAGTTGATTTGACTTACAATTAATGAGAAAACATTTTTGTAGTAAGGATTCTGCAAAAACAGTATGTTCTTAAGTTTTGAAAACTAAGGAAGATAGGTGTTTCATTCACTTCTATGTACTTGATTTCATTTACAATCAATGTGAAAACATTGTTTATATCAAATGCTTTGAGAAAAGTGTATGTTCTTCAGTTAAAAACTAAGCAATATATATTCTTCATTCACTTGTACATACTTGATTTGACTTACAATACATGTCAAAACACTGCTTTAAGCTAGCTTTCTGTGAAAACAGTATTTTCTTTTGTTATGAAAATTAAGGAGGTTTTATGCTTCATCCATTTCTATGTACTTGATTTGACTTACAGTCTATGTGAAAATTATGCTCCTGACTAGTGCTCTGGGAAAGTAGTATGTTCTTTAGATTTGAAAACTAAGCAAGATATCTTGTTCGTTTACTTCTATGTAATTGATTTGACTTACAATCAATGTGAAAACATTGCTATAAGCTAGACCTCATGAAAACACTATGTTCCTCAGTTTTGAAAGCTAAGAAAGATATGTCCTTCATTCATTTCTGTGTACTTATTTGATTATGATTAATGTGAAAACACTGCTTCAAGCTAGCACTCTGGGAAAGCAGTTTGTTTTTTATTTTTGAAAACTAAAAAGATATTTGCATCATTCATTTCTATGTACTTGACTTGACTACAGTCAATGTGAAAGCACTGCTTTTAACTCATGCTCTGTGAAAACAGTATCTACTTTTGTTATGAAAACTGAGCAAGAGAGAGAGGCAAGATGGCATCGGTTTAGGAGGGCACTCACTGACTAGGTCTCTGATGATGGCTGATTGTGAACAGGGTCCTACCCGGGGGTCGGTGCTGTGGGCACACAGAGTGAGAAGCTTGGGACATCTATCTGCAGGCAGATTGATGGTGTGGATTGATTGGTAGAAATTTGTGAGTTTTAAGTCTGCCTGTGGTGGTTAACACAGATGCTTGAGCCCCATCCTTAGGAAAAAAGGCTGGTTGGAGACACGACTCCTGCCCAGGGTCAACATAAGGCAGAGGGGAGGGGCAAATCTGCTGATGAAGTTGATTTACCTAGCTGCCCAGTGATAAGCCCCAAATCCCACCAACCTGGTGAGAGGGAGCATTCTTTGACAGAGGGAGGGTTCTGACAGAAGGTGGAAGGGGATTCCCTTCTGTGGATGTTGCTTCCTGGACCCCCTCATAGCTTTGGGGAGCAGATAAGCTGGCCTGAAGCAGTGCCAGGCTGAGGGCGGAGGCGAATCTGCTGAGGAAGCCTGATTTACCCAGCAGCCCAGTGACACTGAGGCTTGGCTCCAGAGGGGGCGGAGTCAGCCAATTTTATTGCTCTACACTGACAAGCATCAGAGCTTCAGCTCCCCTGCAGAGGCCAGGAAGTGGGAAGTGCTTGATTAGTTTCCACAAGCCTAGTTAGGGTCCCCCCAGTGAAGGAGGTGGCCTAGAAGAGGACTTCTTTTGGGTCCCTTACTATGCCAAAAAAAAAAAAAAAGACAGTCACTTTAAAAAATGAAAAATGAATTCTCCTTTTTAATTTAGTTTAATAGCTAAAATCTGCCTCAAAACCTGCAGATAGAACCCTGCAGGGAAATTGATTGATAAACACAAGCAGACTGAGAGGTTCCACAAGGACACTAGAAGGAACACTGTTCCTCCTTAGCTTTGTTTGACTGCTTGCTTGTGTGGTTGTTTGGTTTTACTCTGTTTATTTGTTGTCTCTTGCTTTTCTTTCCTCATTCCATCTCCCATTTTCTCTCTCTCTCTTTTTTAATTAGGTGCTGCTAGCTTGTCTCTTCTTTGCTGTGCTTCTTTTTCAGTGCTTTCCCATTCTCTGTCTATATTGATTTTATATCCCAAGCTACCTCTTATCCTTCCTTCACCTTTCTGCCTTCTGCTTTCTGTTGTGGTTCTTATATACCAAGTTTTCTCATTATCCCACAACTTAAGGGTGTCAATTTCTATTCTATATATTCTGTTTTCTTCTTTTTAAAATTAATATTAATTTTTTACTTTCAGCCCATTCTTCACTCTTTCTCTCCCTCCTCATCATTCTAGCTTTCTAATCAGTGTGTGTGTATATATATATATTTTTTCCTCTATTTGGTTTCCCAGTCCATTGTAGGCACTCCATTTTTTTCCCTATTACTCTACATTGCCTACATGAGTTAAATATTCATTTCACTAAGTCTTATTTGGCCCTTCTTCTAAATTTTATCAATATTACTGTTATCCTTCTTCTTTTCTCAATCTTTTGATTCCTCTGATCCTGATATTTTGCCTTCAAGGTAACATAGAAAGAAGCAAGGAAATAAAATATGAAGAAAAATTGTCAAAGAGAAAACTTAACACACAGAGAGAACCACCAGCCAAATAAAACTCTAGAGCAGAGAGAGAAACTAATCAACTGAATAAACCCATCAAGATAAAATGATGACTAGAGGGCAACAAAAAATTACAGACCACACCGAGTAACAGGAAGACATGGACCAGTCCAATGAACAAACTAAAAACCAGGAAGAGATGCAGAACATCAAACAACTAATCAAAGCTTTCCAAACAAATATCATGGACCAACTTAATGAAGTGAAGGAAGCGAATAAAGATATAAAGAAGATACTGGGATAACATACTGAAGAAATTGTAAACATACTAAAAAAAAATAACGGATATGATGGTGATCAATGGCATAATCCAAGAAATCAAAAAGACACTGGATTTACATAACAGCAGATGTGAACAGGAAGAAGAAAGAATTAGTGATGTGGAAGACAATGCATCTGAAATCAAACAGATAGTAGAACAGACAGACAAAAAGATAGAAAAAAATCCAGCAGGGACTCAGGGATTTAACTGACAACACAAAACAAACAAACATATGCATTATGGGCATCCTAGAAGGAGAAGAGAAGGGAAAGGGATTAGTTGGAGTGTTGAAGGAAATAATGGCTGAAAACTTCCCAACCCTATTGAGAGACATGGATGTGCAGATCCAGGAAGCACAGCACACACCAAACAGTATAAATCCCAACAGGCCAATTCCAAGACATATACTTGTCAAAATGTCCAATGCTCAAGACAAAGAGAAAACACTCAAGGCAGCAAGAGAAAAGGGTACCATCACATACAAGGGAAGCACAATAAGATTAAGTGCTGATTTCTCATCTGAAACCATGAAGGCAAGAAGACAGTGGTATGACATAGTCAAAGTAATAAAAGAAAAAAACTTCCAGCCAAGAATTCTCTACCCAGCAAAACTGGCATTCGAAAATGATGGAGAATTCAAAATATTCACAGATAAACAGAAACTAAGAGAGTATGTCAATAAGAAACTTTTACTTCAAGAAATAGTAAAGGAATTTCTAAAAGTTGAAAGGAAAAAACAAGGGAGAAAGAGTCAGAGGAGAGTTTAAAAACAACTAAAAAGACAAAAACAGAAACAAAATAACATATGACATACATTAACTCAAAGAAAATATGGCTGAAGTAGGAAATTCATTGTGATTAATAACACAGATTGTTAATGGATTAAATTCACCAGTCAAGAGACACAGATTGGCAGAATGGATAAGGAAATATGATCCATTTATATGCTGTCTTCAAGAAACCCAACTTCAACACAGGAATTCAAGGAGGCTGAAAGTGAATGGCGGGAAAACTATTTTAGAAGCTAAAAAAAGTCAAAAAGGGCAGGAGTAGCTATTCTAATATCAGACTAAGTAGACCTTAAATGCAAAACTCTTGTAAGAGACAAAGATAGACACTATATATTAGTAAAAAGGGTAATCTCTCAAGAAGAGAGGAAAATCATAAACATGTATGCACCTAATCGGGGTGCCTCAAAATACATGAGGCAAACTCTGGAAAAACTAAGTGGAGAAATAAATGTCTTTAGAATTATAGCCAGGGACTTTAATACACCATTATCATCATTAGACAGAACATCTAGACAGAGAATCAATAAAGAAAAAAGGTTCTCAACAATACATTAGAGGACCTGGACTTAATAGACATAAACAGAACACTACACCCCAAAACAGCAGGATATACACTCTTCTCGAGTGCACATGGGCATACTCCAAGATAGACTACATGCTAGGCTACAGAACAACACTCAATGAATTCAGAAAGATTGAGAGTATACAAAGTAATTTCTCTGACCACAATGGAATGAAATTGGAAATCACTAAGGGCCAGAGAAACAGGTTAGGAACAAAGATATGGAAATTAAACAACACACTCTTAAAAAAACAGTGCATCCAGGAGGAAACCTCAAAAGAAATCAGTAACTACCTTGAAACAAAAGAAAATAACAACACAACATATCAAAATCCATGGGATGCAGACAAAGCTGTCCTGAGAGGGAAGTTCATATCCAGAAATACATATATTAAAAAAGAAGAAAGAGCTAAAATTGAAGACCTAACTGCACACTTGGAGGAATTAGAAAAACAACAACAAACTAAAACTAAAGGGAGTAGAAAGAAGGAAATAACAAAGATTAGAGCAGAACTAAATGAAATAGAGAATAAGAAAACACTAGAAAAAATAAACAAAAACCAAAAGCTGGTTCTTCGAGATCAATAAAATTGGCAAACCCTTAGCCAGACTAACAAAGAAAAAGAGAGAACAGATACAAATACACAAAATAAGGAATGAGCAAGGGATATCACTACTGACCCCACAAAAATAAAGAGTATCATAAGAGGAGACTTTGAAAAAATATATGCCAACTAGAATGATAATTTAGAGGACATGGACAAGTTTCTAGAAACTCACAAACAGCTTACATTGATGAAAGAAGAAATTGATGAACTCAACAGTCCAATTAGAAGTAAAGAGATAGACTCAGTCATCAAAAAACTCCCAACTAAGAAGAGCCCAGGACCAGATGGCTTCACAGCTGAATTCTACCAAACATTCCAGAAAGAGATAACACCAATTCTGCTTAAACTCTTCCAAAAAATAGAAGTAGAAGGAATATTGCCAACTCATTCTATGATGTCAATATTACCCTAATACAAAAACCAAAGATACCACAAGAAAAGAAAATTACAGACCAATTTCTCCAATGAACCTAGATGTTAAAATCCTCTACAAAATACTTGCTAATCGCATTCAACAACATATCAAAAGGATTATGCACAGTGAACAAGTGGGTTTCATCCCGGGTATGCAAGGATGGTTCTAAACAAGAAAATCAATCAATGTAATACACCACATAAACAGATTGAAAGAAAAAAATCACATGATCATCTCTATAGATGCAGAAAAAGCATACGACAAAATACAGCACTGTTTCCTGATAAAAACACTGCAAAAGATAGGAATAGAAGGAAACTTTCTGAATATGATAAAGGGTATATAGGAAAAACCTAAAGCTAACATCATCTTCAATGGTGAAATCCTAAAGCCTTCCCTCTGAGATAGAGAAAAAGACAAGAATGCCCACTATCACCACTTCTATTTAACATTGTCTTAGAAGTACTTGCTCAAGCACTGAGGCATGAAAAATATATAAAAGGCATCCATACTGGAAAAGAAGACATAAAATTTTCATTATTTGCAGATGACATGATCCTATACATAGAAAGCCCTGAGAAATCTAAAACAAAGCTTCTAGAACTTATAAAGGAGGTCAGTAATGTTGCAGGCTATAAGATCAATGCTCAAAAATCAGTAGTATTTCTGTACACCAATAACAAGCAATCTAAGGAGGAAATTTTAAAAATATATCATTTACAATAGTAACTAAAAGAATCAAATACCTAGGAATAAATTTAACTAAATATGTAAAGGATTAATATGCAGAAAACTACACAACACTGTTAAAGGAAATCAAAGAAGACTTAAATAAATGGAAGAATATGCCCTGTTCATGGATAAAAAGACTAAACATCATCAAAATGTCTATCCTACCCAAACTAATCTACAGATTTAATGCAATCCCATAAAAATCAACAGTGTATTTTTTAAGGAACTGGAAAAACTAACTCCAAAATATATTTGGAAAGGTAAGAGGCCCCAAATTGCCAAAGACATATTGAAAAAGATAGATGAAGTTGGAGATATCACTACCTTACTTTAAAACATACTACAAAGCTACAGTGCTCAAAACGGCATGGTAATGGCACAAGGATAGACATACTGACCAATGGAACCGAATTGAGAGTTCTGATATAGTTCCTCACATATACAGTCATCTGATATTCAACAAGTCCACCAAGCCCACTCAGTTGGGAGAGAACGGCCTCTTTAACAAGTGGTACTTGGAGAACTGGATATCCATATCCAAAAGAAAGAGAGAAGAATACCATGTCACACCTTATATAAAAATCACCTCAAGTTGGATCAAGGATCTAAATATAAGAGCCAAAATGATAAAGACCTTGGAAGATAATGTAGGGAAGCATCTACAGGACCTTGTAATAGGAAATGGTTTCATGAGCTTCACACCTAAAGCACAAGCAGCAAGAGAAAAAAATAGATAAATGGGATCTCCTCAAAATTAAAAACTTTTGCACCTCAAAGGACATTATTAAGGAAATAAAAAGGCAGCCTACACAATGGGAGAAAATATTTGGCAACCATATATCTGATAGGAACCTAATATCCTACATATATAAAGAAATCCTACACCTCAGAAAAAAAAAAAAAAGACAAACAACCCATTTAAAAAATGGGCAAGTGACCTGAAAAGACACTTCTCCAAGGAAGAAATACAAATGGCTAAAAAGCACATGAAAAAATGCTCTACATCACTAGCTATTAGGGAAATGCAAATCAAAACTACAATACGATACCATCTTACACCCATCAGAATGGCAGCTATTAAAACAACAGCAGACTGTAAGTGTTGAGAGGATGTGGAGGAATAGGAACCCGCATCCACTGCTGGTGGGATTGTGGAATGGCCCAGCCACTGTGTAGGACAGTTTGGTGGTTTCTCAGAAAACTAACGATATATTCTTCCATACGGTCCAGCAACTCCACTGCTGGGTATATACCCAGAAGAACTGCACACCAATGTTCATAGCAACATTGTACACAATTGCCAGAATTTGGAATCAGCCCCAGTGCCCATCAACAGATGAATGGATAAACAAAATATGGTACAAACATATAATGGAATATTACTCAGCTATCAGAAGGAATAAAGTGCTAACACACGGAATAACATGAATGAATCTTGAAGACCTTATGTTGAGTGAAGAAGCCAGACATTGAAGGATGAACAGTATATTACCTCAATGATTTAATTGAAGAAAGTGAGCAGTCTCTGAGAACCATTGTCTGAAAGATAGGTTAGCAAGAGAGAGAAAGAGAAGAGTAGGTTGTTAGCCATCAACCATATGGACATAATCTATAGTAAAGTGATAGAGTATAGCTGCATATTGAAGGATAGGACAGGTGGGTAGTGATATTACTGTGTTTGGTGGTGCAGGGTTGACAGGTGGGTTGATTAGGAAGGGCAGGGTAGAATACCCAGGGCGTGTAACTATGAATTTTGTCATCCAATGAGTCAAGACAGGGGAGGGTCATGTGCCCCAGGGGGATGGGGAGGAAGCAACAGAAAAGATCAAACAGGAGGTATTTAGTGGTCATGGGAAATGTTTTTCATTACCTTATAGTAATGGACACAGGACATGGTAAATATCATCAAAAATTATTAAAATGTACTGTCTAAATTGTAAACTATACTGTAAACCATTGACAATGTTTAGTACCTGTTTCACTATTTGTATAACAGTTATAACAATGCTACCATTCACACACACACAAAAAAGGTTTTAATATGGGGTGAGGAAAGGGGAAGGAGGTTGGGTATATTAGAGTCTCTAGTATTCTGAGTATGACTTTGACTGACCTAAAACTTCCTTGAAAATTACAGGAAAATTTGGGAGACACTGGGGAATGAGAGGGGGATGTGCAATGGTACAGACTTGACAACCGATAATGCAGTGATAAAAGTAAAAAAATATTTTAAAAAAAATTTTGTTGTTTTTTTCCCATTTTTTGAATGTCCCAATCTGTTAATTATATTTTATTTTTATTTTTTTCCTGAGTTTCCATGTATTTTATCTCTTGCATTTAAGCTTATCATTATTATTTCATTTTCCTATTAATTGTATTTGGTTATTATATGGGCTTCATCTTCAAGGAAGTTTTAGATCACAGAAGGGTTACAATGGGGGCTGCAGAGGATCATTGGTGGGGTGTGTGTGGGATGGGGTATTCATGGGAGGAAGTTCTTTGGAATATACATGAAAGATATATAAAATTGTTCAAGTGATCAAGGGATGGGGGATGGTCATGGTGGGTAGACAATCACACAATAAATGAGGGAATGCTGAATTCCCACCCTGGAGAGCTCTGCCACATTCTCCAAGGGAGCAGCAACAGTCCTCCAAGTGCAGGGGCAGTGTCTGGCAAAGGAGAATGGTCCACTGATGAGTTCTTGTTATTGATGACAAGCCTTATGGGTCTTTGCTCTTGTAATTGAAACTTACCCTACTGTCATGGGGTGCCTAACGGTTGCCATCTGAGAGCCTCCTTGTTACTCAATTGTGGCCTCTTTCTAAGCCAAACTCAGCATATGAATGTATTACCTTCCCCCCAGTGTGTGACATGACTCCTGGGGATGAGCCTCCCTGGCAATGAGGGTTTAATACCAAGTGCCAACTGGCAATACGACTGGAAAAAGACTGAATAAAAGGGGGAAAAGGTAAAGACAAATGAGTTCATGTGGCTAAGAGACTTCAAAGAGGGTTGGGATTTCATCCCAGATGTAACGCTTACGCACACCTCAGTAGGATCTCATAGAACACCAAAGTGGATATCACCCCACACAGAGGGGTTTCTGAGGGCTCTGGAGACACCCAGGTCCTATATAAGGGGGTTAGCTCCAGAGATTGATGCCTTTTCAGTGGGCTCTACTTTGGAATCTGTGCTGCTGATAGTGACAGAGTTGGACTCAAATAAGTCCTCCCTGCACATGGTCCATCAGTCCCTTCTATTCAACGTATATGTGATGCTGAAGTTTTTAGGTGTACTTCCAGAGACTGGAGCTTCTGTCCTGCCCATGTACCAGCTGTGCCTGGAATCTTGGTGGAGCTGCAACTCCTACTCTACAGCTCAATGGACTCACCCAAGTCACATGGTGAGGAGGCAATGATGGACAATGGCCATCCCAGGTAATGGAGAGAGCCTGCAGCTGCAGGCAAGATAATCCCATCCACCATATCCATGGGATATAAGCCCACTCTCCCTTGGAGGTGGAGAGGACATCACCATCCCAGACTCCTCAGGATTGGGGGAAGAGCTATGGACTAGGTGGACTTAATGGTATTCTGTTGTAGACATATTGTGATTCAAACAATGGAAGAAATTATAACAGTGAGGTGGAGCCAGTGGCCACTTGATGCTTTGGGGGCAGGTAAGGGAAAAGCAGTAGTAAAACAGGTGCTTTTTCAGGACTTGGGAATTATCCTGAGTGACCTTACAATGACAGATATAGGCCATTTTACATCAGCATATACCAAGCAGAACTGTGTGGGAGAGAGTGTGGTCTACAATGTGAACTATGGTCCATGCTTAGTGGCAAAGCCCCAGGATGTGTTTATCCATTGCAGGTGATGTGCCACACTAATGAAAGATGTTTATGTGGGATGTTATGGGAGGTGTGGGAGGTGGGGAAAATGGGAATCCCTGTAATTTTGTGTAACATTTATGTAATTTAAGCATCATATATATATATATAACATTTATGTAAGTAAATGCACATATATGCATATATATTTATAAATCATTTTACAGGAAAAAAAAAAAAAAAAGAAACCAAAACATTTAAGGACATTCAAGCTAGGGTTAACAATGACACTGAAAACCTTCCAGCTTTGTCCTCATTCCTCTTTCTATCAGGTAATTTTATAGGGAGTGGGAAGACTAGGAAAACAAGGTAAAATTAAAGGGGGGCAGTTCATGAGTGGTCAAGGCAGTGTGGAGGCAGGAGTTGTACTTCAGAGATGTATACACTTCCTCTGATATAAAAGTGGAATATAAACATTATAAAAGAACCAGAACACAATAACTCCCTCCCTTTTTTACTACCTAAGGCCTTATTGAATATTCTGAACTCATAAAAAATATTAGAAAGTGTTTTGAAACAGCAGTCATCTAGGACAAATATTACAGAAAGCAACCTCCTTGCTTTCCTCTTACATCTTTTCCAATCAAATTGTGTCTTTTCACTTTAATAATTGGCACATAAAGTTTGATTATAAAGATTACTTTACTCACAAAGATTTTTGAGTAAGTAATCTCAAAAATCTTGCATGCTGGTTTCTAGAGAAATGGATAAGCACTACCAACATTTATTGATGATACAATATTTAATATCCTCCAGAGGTGCTCATGCATACACGGTCATAGGAAAACATGAACTGATAGAAACCTAAAGGGATCTCATAGAAGAAACCAGGGGGTTAGTGCACAGTGACCCACTGTCATCACTGTTTTAATAGCATCAAATCAGAACCTAGCATGGCTTCAGAAAAAGCCATGTGTTCATGCTAAAATAAGAATGAGAATAAAGGAGAACGTGCTTTCTTCTAATATGACAAGTAGGGCATGAACGTTCTACAGTTTGCTAGTAGAAGCAGTTATTCAAGTTCTCTACTCACCCAGAAAGCATACTCACTCAGGGAGAAAAAAATATTTTTATTCAGAAGTACCTTAAGACTTGCGGTAAAAATATTTTAATTTGGTGTGCAGAATAAAGAACTGAGATTAAAACAAAAACCAAAAACTGAGCAAGCTTTGTGCTTCATTCCCTTCTATGTACTTCATTTGACTTACAGTCCATGTGAAAACAATGCTCTTAGCTAGCACTCTGGGTAAACAATGTCTTTAAATTTGAAAACTCAGCAAGATAAGTGGTTTATTTACTTCTATTTTCTTGATTTGACTTACAATATGGAAACATTGAAGCTTGCTTGTGCTTTACTAAAACAGTATGTTCTTCCATTTTAAAAACCAAGAAAGATATTTGCTTCATTCACTTCTATGTACTTGATTTGACTTACAATCAATGTGAAATCACTGCTTCTATCTAGTGCTCTGTGAAAGCATTTATGTTCTTCTGTTTTGAAAACTGAGGAAGATATGTGTTTAATTCACTTAATTCAACACTGCTTATTTCTAGCACTCTGGGAAAGCTGTTTGTTTTTAGTTTTGAAAACTAAGAAAGATATTTGGTCCATTTACTTCTATATACTTGATTTGTCTTACAATCAGTGTTTAAACATTGCTTTTAGCTGGTGCTCTGCCAAACAGTATATTCTTCTGTTTTGAATACTAAGGGAAATATGTGCATCATTCTCTTCTATGTACTTGATTTGACTTACAATCAATATGAAATCACTGCTTCTATCTAGTGCTCTGTGAAAACATTTATGTTCTTCTGTTTTGAAAACTAAGGAAGATATGTGTTTAATTCACTTCTATGTACTAGATTTGAATTACATTTAATGTGTAAACAATACTTTTAGGTAGCATTCTGTAAAAAGAGTATTTTTTTCACTTTTGAAAACTAAGCAAAATATGTGCTTCATTCATTTCTATGTTCTTGATTTAACTAACAATCCATATGAAAACAATGCTCCAAGCTACCACACTGCAAAAACAGTATGTTCTTTAGTTTTGAAATCTCAGCATTCTATGTGGTTCATTCACTTCTATGTAGTTGATTTGACTTACAATCAATGTGAAATCACTGCTTGCAGTTACCACTCTGTGTAAGCAGTATGTTCTTTTTTTTGAAAACTTCATTCATTTTTATACTTGATTTGACTTAAAGTCCATGTGAAAACAATATGCCTATCTAGAGCTCTGGGAAAACAG
>JAKSZT010054232.1:17593-28030 GCA_026826555.1 Tolypeutes matacus | reverse complement strand
TTGAAAGCCAAGAAAGATATGTGCTTCTTCACTTCTGTGTACTTGATTTGAATACAATTAATGTGAAAACACTGCTTCTAGTTAGTGCTCTGTAAAGCAGTTTGTTTTTTAGTTTTGAAAAATAAGCAAAGTATTATCTTCATTCTCATCTATGTACTTGATTTGACTTACAACAAATGTGAAAACACTGCATTTATCTAGCACTCTATGAAACAGGGTGTTATTCAGTTTTGAATCTAAGCAATATATGTGCTTCATTCTCTTTTATATATTTGATTTGACTTACTATCCATGTGAAAACACTGCTTTTAGCTAGGCTCTGTGAAAAGTCATGTTCTTCAGTTTTGAAAATAGAGCAAGATATGTGCTTCATTCACTTTGATATACTTGGTTTTACTTACAATCAATATGAAAACATGGCTTTTACCTAGTGCATTGTGAAAACAGGGTGTTCTTCAGTTTTCAGTCTAAGCAAGATATGTGCTCCATTCACTTCTATGTGCTTTTATGACTTACAAACAATGTGAAAATGATATTTATTTCTAGCATTCTGTGAAAGTGTGTTCTGTAGTTTTGAAAACTAAGCAATGTATGTGTTTAATTCAGTTCTATGTACTAGATTTAACTTACAATCAATGTGAAAACACTACTTTAGTAATGTTCTGTGAATAGACTATGTTTTTCAGTTTTGAAATCTAAGCAAGATATGTGCCTCATTCACTTCTGTGTATTTGATTTGACTTACAATCAATGTCAAAATACTGTTTATATCTAGCTCTATGCGAAAAGAGTATGTTCTACAGTTATGAAAACTAAGCAAGGTATGTGCTTCATTCACTTCTGTGTACATGATTTGACATAGATTCAATGTGAAAACCCATCTATCAGCTGGCACTCTGGGATAATGATATGTTCTTCAGTTGTAAAACTAGGAAAGATATGCATTTCATTCACTTCTGTGTGCTTGATTTGACTTACAATCAATGTTACAACGCTGCTTTTAGCTAGTGCTTGGCGAAAAGAGTATGTACTTCACTTTTGAAAACTAAGCAAGATATATGTTTAATTTTCTCCTCTGCACTTCATTGACTTACAATCAATGCAAAAATGTTGTTTTTAGGTATATCTTTCCTAAAACATTATGTCTACAGTTTGAAATTTAAGGAAGGTATGTCCTTCATTCATTTCCATGTACTTGATTTGACTTACAGTAAATGTGAAACACTTTATATCTAGCACTCTGAGAAAATAGTATGGACTTTAGTTTTTAAAACTAAGCAAGGAATGTGCTTCATTAACTTCTATGTAGTAATATTACTTACAATCAAAGCAAAAACACTGATTACAGCAAGTGCTCTGCAAAAACAGTATGTTCTTCAGTTTTGAAAACTAACCATGACATGTGCTTCATTTATTTCCATGTACTTCATTTGACTTACCATCAATGTGAAGACATTGCTTTTAGTTAGTGCTCTGTGAAAAACTGTGCTGTTTAGTTTTGAAAACTAAGAATTATATGTAATTTATTCTCTTCTATATACTTGATTTGACTTACAATAAATGTGAAAACACTGTTTTTAGCTAGCGTTCTTTTAAAAAAGATGTTCTTCAGTTTTGAATCTAAGCATTAATGTACTTCATTCACTTCCACGTAGATTATTTGTATCAATGTGAAAATGCTGCTTTAAGCTAGCACTGTTTGAAAAGAGTATGTTTTTCAGTTTTGAAAAGTGAATAAGATATGTGCTTCATTCACTTCTCTGTACTTGACATGACTTACAGTCCACATGGAAACAATATTCTTAGCTAACGCTCTGTGAAAAGAGTATGTTCTTTAGATTTGAAAACTAAAGAAGATATGTGGTTCATTTACTTCTATGTAATTGAATTGACTTACATCAATGTGAAAACATTGCTTTTGGCTAGCACTCTGCAAAAACAGTATGTTCTTCAGTTTTGAATGTCAAGAGAGTTAAGTGCTTCATTCACTTTTGTGTGCTTGATTTGATTATGATTAATGTGAAATACTGCTTCTAGCTAGCATTCTGGGAAATCAGTTTGTTTTTTGTTTTGAAAACTAAGCAAGATATTTGCTTCATTCACTTCTATGTACTTGATTTTACTTACAATCAATGTGAAAACACTGCTTTACCTAATGCTCTGCAAAAAGGCCATGTTTTTCAGTTTTGAAATCTAAGCAAGATTCATAAGTCATTCAGTGCTGTGTACTTGATTTGACTTACAATCAAAGTCAAAATAGTGTTTATATCTAACACTATGTGAAGAGTATGTTCTACAGTTTTGAAAACTATGCAAGGCATGTGCTTCATACCTTGTATGTACTTGATTTGACATAGAATCAATGTGAAAACACTTCTATCACCTGGTGCTCTGGAAAAACAATATGTTCTTCAGTTTTGAAAACTAAAGAATATATGGTTTCCATTCACTTCTGTGTACTTGATTTGACTTACAATCAATGTTACAACACAGCTTTTAGCTAGTGCTCTGCAAAAAGAGTATATACTTCAGTTTTGAAATCTAAGCAAGATTTGTTCTTCATTTGTATGTACTTGATTTTACTTACATCAATGTGAAAACACTGCTTTTAGCTCTGTGAAATCAATATGATCTTCAGTTTTGATAACTAAGTAAGATAAGTGCTTTATTCATAATTACGTACTTTATTTGACTTACAATCAATATGAAATCACTGCCTTTAGCTAGAACTCTGGAAAAAAAATTATGTTCTTCAGTTTTAAAAACTAAACAAGATATATGCTTATTCCACTTCTATGTACTTGATTTGACTTACAAACTTTGTGAAAACACTGTTTTTAGCTAGGACACTGGGAAAACAGTATGTTCTTCAGTTTTGATAACTAAGGAAGACATATGATTCATTCACTTTTATGCGCTTGCTCTGTCTTACAAACAATTTTAAATCACTACTTTTAGCTTCTGCTCTATAAAAACAGTATGTTCTTTGGGTTTGAAAACTAAGGAAGATATGTGCTTAATTCACTTCTTGTACTTGATTTAATTACAATCAATGTGAAAACATTGCTTTTAGCTATCGCTCTGCAAAAAGAATATGTTTTTCAGGTTTGAAAACAAAGGAAGATATGTGTTTAATTCACTTTCATATACTTGATTTGATTTCCAATCTATTTGAAAACACAATTTATATGTAGCATTCTGCAAAATCAGTATGTTCTTCACATTTGAAAAATATGCAAGATATGTTCTTCATTCACTTCTATGTAGTGAGTTGACTTACAATCAATGTGAAAACACTGCTTTTATCTAGCACTCTCTGAAAACAGTATGTTCTTCAGTCTGAAAGCTAAGGAGGATATGTGCTTAATTTACTTCCATGTGCTTCATTTAACTTACAGTCAATGGAAAAACAGTGTTTTTGCTACCATTCTGCAAAATCAGCATGTTATTGAGTTTTGAAAACTAAGAAAGATATGTGCGTAATCCAGTTCTATGTACTTGATTTGGCTTAAAATCCATGTGAAAACACTGTTTATATATACCACTCTGTGAATACAGTGTGTTTATCAGTTTTGAAAACTAAGCAAGATATGTGCTTCATTCACTTTTATTTTCTTAATTTGACTTTCAAATAAAGTGAAAATACTCTTTATATCTCATGCTATGTGAAAAGAGTATGTCTTCAGTTTTAAAAACTAAGCAAATGTGTGTTTCATTCACGTCTATAAACTTGATCAGACTTGCAAAAAATGTGTTAACACTGTTTATTTCTAGCCCTCTGTAAAAATGTATGCTCTTCAGTTTTGATACACAAGCATGATATGTGTTATATTCAGTTGTATGTATTTGATTTGACTTACAAATCATGTGAAAACACTGCTTTTAGCTAGTGCTATTCAAAGAGTATGCTCTTTACTTTTGAATACTAAGCAAGATATGTATTTAATTCATATCTTTATCTGACTTAAAATCAAAATAAAAAAATGTTTTCAGCTAGCTCTCTGTGAAAACCTTATGTACTTCAGTTTCAAAAAGTAAGCAAGATATGTGCTTCATTCACTTCCACGTACTTGATTTGACTTACAGTCAATGTTAAAACTCTGCTTTTACCTAGCTTTCTGCAGTCAGTATGTTTTTCAGTGTTGAAATCTAAGCAAGTTATATGCTCATTCACATCTTTGTTCTTGATTAGACTTACAATCAATGTGAAAACCCTGTTTATATCTAGCACACTGCAAAAGCAGGGTGACTTTAATTTTGAAATCCAAAAATGTTATGTGCTTCATCACATCTCTGTTGTTGATTTGACTTACAATCAATGTGAAAATACAGCTTTTAGCTATCGCTCTGTTAAAGGATTTTGTTCTTTTGTTATGAAAACTGAGCAAAATATGTGCTTTATTCACTTCTATGTACTTGATTTGAATTATAGTCCATGTGGAAACAATAATCCTAGCTAGTGCTCTGAGAAAACAGTATGTTAATTGGATTTGAAAACTAGTAGAGATATGTAGTTCACATACTTCTATATTCTTGATTTGACTTAATTCAATGTGAAAACGTTGCTTTTAGCTAGCACTCTGCGCAAACACCATGCTTTTCAGTTTTGAAAACCAAGTAAGATATATGCTTCATTCACTTCTGTGTACTTGACTTGACTTGCAATCATTATGAAACCACTGCTTTGAGCTAGTGATCAGGGAAAGCAGTTAATCTTTATTTTGAAAGCTGAGCAATATATGGGCTTCATTCACTACTTTGTACTTGATGGGACTAACAATCAGTGTGAAAACACCACTTTTAGCTAGTGCTCTGTGAAAACTGGATATTCTTCAGTTTTGAAATCTAAGCAAGATCTGGGCTTCATTCACTTTTATGTACTTATTTTGACTTGAAATCAATGTAAAAACACTGTTAATATCTAATGCTCTATACAAATAGAATGTTCTTTAGTCTTGAAAACAAAGCAAGATATGTTTTTCATGCTCTTCTATGTACTTGATTGGACTTACATCCAAATGAAAACCCACCTTATACCTAGTGCTCTGCAACATCAATATGTTCTTCAGTTTTGTAAATTAAGCAAGATATAGGTTTTATTCACTATTATGTACTTAATTTGACTACAATCATTGCCAAAAGAATGTTTATACCTAGTGCTCTGTGGAAACAATACGTTCTTCAGTTTTGAAATGTAAGGGATATATGTGCTTCATTCACTTATATGTACTTGATTTGACTTACAATCAATGTGAAAGCACAGTTAATATCTAGCCATCAGTCAATATAGAATGTTCTTCATGTTTTTTTTTGTATTTATTTATTTATTTATTTATTTATTTATTTATTTATTTAGTGTTACCCTCCCCCTGTTTTTCCTGTTTTTGTGTCCATTCACTAGGCAATTCTCTGTGTCTGTTTCCTGCCCTCTTTTTATCCTTCTTCACCTGTCTTCACCGGGACTTGATCCTCAGATCCTCCAATGTGATAGAGAGGCAGCCTACAACCTGTGCCACCTGAATTCCTGTTTTTTTGTGTGTGTCTCATCTTGCCTTTCCTTTCTGTAACTCTCCTGTTAGGTCATCATCTTGCTGTGTGGCTCTGTGGGGCCTGATGGTGCACCTGCTTATAGGGCCTGGGGGGCTCACCTGCTCAGAGTCTGGTGGTGCACACATGAACAGCACCTGAAAGTGCACATGCCTACAGAGCCTTGTAGCACACCCAAACATGAGGCCAGGTGGGGCATCCACTGACAGAGCCTGATGGTACAACTGTGCGCAGGGCTTTGGGGCCTTTCCCATTCATGGGAACTGGCAGTGCACCCTCTCATTGTCCTGGTGGTGCATCCACATGTGGGGCCAAGGGGGCTCACCCACTCATGGTGCTGGACAGTTCACACACTGGGCCTGATGGCCCATGCACCTTCTATATTTTTCTTTTATTTATTTTTACAGGGAGGTCCCAGAGATGGAACCCATGTCCCTCCATATGGAAGGCATAAACCCAACCATTTTAGCCACATCTGCTCCCTGCTATATCTTTTAAGGTTGACCAAAGATACCAAGAGTTACAGTCATTTCCCATACAGGATTGTCATGTAATGAATCAGTTTGGTTTATCACCAGCATTCTAAAAACTAAACCTAGGGCAAAAAACTAAGTCTGGGGACACATGCATGGTTTCTAATATAGCAAAAGTTTAGCCTATCTTGATTACCACAAAATCAGGAGTGTGAGAATATTTGCAATGTTAATCAGTTTTGAAAACTAAATAACATATGTGCTTCATTCCCCTTTATGTACTTGAGGTGATATACAATCATTGTGAAAACACTGCTTTTATCTAGCACTCTGGGAAAACAGTATGTTCTCCAGTTTTGAAAACTAAGCCAGTCATGTACTTCTTTCATTTTATGTTCTTTATATGACTTACAATCAATGTGAAAACACTGCTTTTAGCTAGTTCTCTGTGCTAACAGATCTCCAGAACTTCCTACATTGGAGGTTCTGAGTATTGAGCACTGGTGGAGGCAGGAGGAGAAGGATAAAAAGAGAGGGCAGGAAACAGACACAGAGAATTGTCCATCAAATGGACACAAAAAACAGCAAAAATGAGGGGAGAAGGAGGGTAAAAATGAGTAGAAGTAAATAAACAAACAAAGAAATAAATAAACTAATTAATTAAAAAAAAAAAACAAAGAACCTGAAGAACATTCTATTTTTGCAGAACACTAGATATTAACAGTGTGTCCAGAATGATTGTAGTCAAATCAAGTACATAATAGTGAATGAAACCCATATCTTGCTTAGTTTTCAAAACTGAAGAATATATTGATTTCACAGAACACTAGTGAAAAGCAGTGTTTTCACATCGATTGTAAGTCAAATCAAGTGAATAAAGGACATATCTTGCTTGTTTTCCAAAATGAGGAACATACTGTTTTCACAGAGCACTAGCTGTAAGCAGTGTTCTCACATTGATTTTTAAGCCAAATTAACTACAAAGAAGAGAAAGAATCACTTATTTTGCTTAGTATTCAAAATGGAAGTACACACTGCTTTCACAGAGCACTAGCTAAAAGTAGTGTTTTCACATTGATTGTAACTAAAATCAAGTACAGAGAAGTGAATGAAGCACAAATCTTGATAGGTTTTCAAAACTCCACATAAAGTTTTCCAGAACTCTTGCTAAAAGCAGTCTTTTCACATTGATTGTAAGTCAAATTAGGTAAATGGAGATGATTTAAGCCTGTATCTTGCCTAGTTTAAGAACATACTATTTTTGCAGAGTGCTAGGTAAAAGCAGAAAATTCACATTGATTCTAAGTCAAATCAGTACATAGTAGTGATTGAAGCACATATCTTGCTTAGTTTTCAAAACTGAATTTCATAATGTTTTCACAGAGCACTAGATATAAACAGTGTTTTTACATTGATTGTAAGTACAATTAACGACATAGAAGTGAATGAAGAACGTATCTTCTTAGTATTGAAAATTGAAGATCATTCTGAATTCACTGTGTGCTAGATATAAAGTGTTTTCACATTGATTGTAAGTCAAAACAAGTACACAGAAATGAAATGAGCACATATCTTCCTTAGTTTTAAAAACATACTGTTTTCACAGAAAGATAGAAGAATGCCCTGTTTTCACATGGATTGTAAGTTAAATGAAGTACATACTAGTAAATTAAGTCTGTATCTTCATTAGTTTTCAAACTGAAAAACATATTGTTTTTGGATAGTGCTAGATAAGAGTAGTGTTTACACATTAATTCTAAGTTAGATCACTACATAGAAGTGAATGAAGCCCATATATTGCTTATTTATTAAACCTGGAAACATACTGATATCACAGAACACTAGATATAAACAGAGTTTTCACATTGATTGGAAGTGTAATCAAGTATAAAATAAGTGAATTAAACACATCTTTCTTAGTTTTCAAATTGAAGAGCATATTCTTTTCACAGAGCACTAGCTAAAGGCAGTGTTTTATCATTGATTGTAATTCAAATCAACTACATAGAAATGAATGAAGCATATATCTTGCTTGGTATTCAAAACTGAAGAATATACTCTTTTTGCAGAGCACTAGCTAAAAGTATTTTCACATTCTTTGTAAGTCAAATCAATTACATAGAAATGAAATAAGTACATATATTGTTTGGATTCAAAAAATAAAAACATACTGTTTTCTCAGAGTACAAAATATGAAGAGCATTTTCACATTGATTGTAAGTCAAATCAACTACATAAAAGTTAAATAAGCACATATCTTGCTTAGTTTCAAACCTGAAGAGCATACTGATTTCCCAGATGCTTGCTAAAAGCACAGTTTTCTCATTGATTTTAAGTCAAATTAATTACAAAGAAGTGAATGTAGCACGTATCTTGCTTAGTTTTCAAATCTGAAGAACATAATGTTTTTGCAGAGTGCTAGCTAATAGCAGTGTTTTCACATTGATTTTAAGTCAAATCAAGTACATAGAAGTGAGTTAAGCACATATCTTCCTTAGTTTTCAAACCTGAAGAACATACTGTTTTTGGAGAGCAATAGCTAAAAGCAGTGTTTTAACATAGTGTGTAAGTCATATCAAGTACATAGAATTTAAAGAGGCACATATCTTGTTTAGTTTTCAAACCTGTAGAACATAGTGTTTTCTCTGAGAGGTAGCTAAGAGCTGTGTTTTCAAAGTGACTGTAATGAAATCAAGTACATAGAAGTGAATGAACCACATATCTTGCTTAGTTTTCTAAACTGAAGAATGTATAGGTTTCACAGAGTTCTAGATATAAAAAGTATTTTCTCATTGATTTTAAGTTAAATCAAATACATAGAAGTGAAATAAACACATATCAAGCTTAGTTATAAAACATGAAGAACATACTGTTTTCCCAGTGTGCTAGGTAAAAGCTGTGTCTTCACTTTGTAAGTCAATTCAAGTACATAGAAATGAATGAAGCACATATCTTCCTTAGTGTTTAAAACAATAGAAATTACTGATTTTGCAAGTGCTAGACTTAAACACTCTTTTCACAATGATTGTAAGTCAAATCAAGTCGTTAGTATTGAAAGAAGCACATAACTTGCTTAGTTTTTTAATCTGAAGAACATAGTGTTTTCACAGGGTGCTAGATATAAAGTGTTTTCACATTGCTTGTAAGTAAAATCAAGTACATTGAAGTGAAAGAAGCACAAATATTGCTTAGTTTTCAAATCTAAAGAACATACTATATACACAGAGTGCTAGCTAAAAGCAGTGTGTTCACTTTGAGTATAAGTCAAAACAAGTACATAGAAGTGGAATAAGTGCATATCTTGCTTGTTTTTCAAAAATGAAAAACATACTGTTTTCAAAGATCACTAACTATAACCAGGTTTTTCATATTGATTGTAAGTCAAATAAACTACATTGATGTGAATGAAGCACTTATCTTACTTAGTTTTCAAAACTGAAGGACATAATTTTTTCCAAAGTGCTAGCTAAAAGCAGTGTTATTTTTTTATTGTAAGTCAAATCAAGTACATAGAAGTGAATGAAGCACATATCTTATTTAAATTTCAAAACTGAAGAACATACTGTTTTTGCAGAGTGTTACCTAAGAGCAGTGTTTTCATATTGATTTTATGTCAAATCATGTATACAGAAGTGAATTAAGCACAGATCTTGCTTAGTTTGTAAACAGAAGTACTTTCACCTTTCACTGAGCACTAGCTAACTGCAGGATTTTTACATTGATTGTAAGTCTAGTCACTACATAGAAGTGAATGATGCAAATATTCTCTTAATTTTCAAAACTTAAGAATGTCTGTTTTCATGGAGAGCTAGATAAAAATAGAATTTTCACAAAGAAGTCGGTCAAATTAAGCACATAGAATTGAATTAAGGAGATATCTCACTTAGTTTTCAAAACAAAGAAACTCTTTCCCCAGAGCAATAGCTACAGCATTTTTTTCACATTGATTGACGCCAAATCAAAATATGGAAGTGAATAAAGCACATACCTTGCTTAGCTTTCAAAAATGGAGAAAGCGCTGTTTTCAAGTAGTGCTGATATAAAGAGTGTTTTCACATTGATTGTAAGCCAAATCAAGTACATAGAAGTGAATGAAGCACATACCTTGCTGAGTTTTTCAAATTGAAGAATGTACTTTTTTCACAGAATGCTAAGTAAAAGCACTGTTTTCACATTGATTGTGAGTCAAATCAAATGCATAGGTGTGAATAAAGATCATACCATGCTTAGTTGTGAAGAGAAGAATTTACTCTCTTCTCAGAGCGTTAGCTGAAAGCAGTGTTTTTTTTTTTTTAATTTATTTATTTTTTATTTTTTATTTTTTTATTATGAGTAAAAATCAAAATTCTCACAATACATACAAACATTTGCAAAATGATATATAAATATATATATGCATATATGTGTATTTGCTTAC
>JAKSZT010054232.1:0-16772 GCA_026826555.1 Tolypeutes matacus | reverse complement strand
GGGAGTCATGTCCCACGTTGGGGGGAAGGTAATGCAATCATATGCTGAGTTTGGCTTAGAGAGAGGCCACATTTGAGCAACAAGGAGGCTCTCAGGTGGCAACCCTTAGGCACCCCACAACTGCAGGCTAAGTCTCTTTTACAAGATGAAAGCAGTGTTTTAACCTTGATTGTAAGTCATATTAAGTACATCAAATGAATGAAAGACATATCTGGATTAATTTTCAGAACTGGGGAACATACTCTTTTTGCAGAATCCTAACTAAAAGCAATGTTTATCATTGAATGTAAGACACATCAACTACATAGAAGTGAATGAATCACCCATCTGTTTTCAAAACTAAAGAACATACTGTTTTTATATACTTCTTGATGTAAACAGTGTTTTCACAATGATTATTAGTCAAATCAAGTATACAGAAGTGAATGAAGCACATATCTTGCTTAGTTTTCAAAACTGAAGAACATATTATTTTCACACAGTGCTGTATATAGTCTTTTCACAATGATTAGGTCAGATCAAGTACATTGTAGTGAAAAAAGTCCACACTTTGCTTAGTTTTCAAAAGCAAAGAACTTATTGTTTTCACAGAGCCCTAGCTAAAACCAGTGTTTTCATATTGCGTGAAGTCAAATGAAAACATAGAAGTGAATGAAGCACATATCTTTCTTAGTTTTCAAAACTGAAGAATATGCTGTTTTCACACAGTGCTAGATAATAGGCAATCAAGCATATGGATTTGACTTACAATCAATGTGAAAACACTGTTTATGTCCAGCACTCCCTGAAAACTCTATGCTCCTCAGTTTTGAAAACTAAGCAAGATCTGTGGTTCATTCACTTCTAAGAAGTTGATGTGTCTTACAATCAATGATAAAACCTGCTTTTAGCTAAAATCTGTGAAAAGGGTATGTTCTTCATCTGAAAACTAAACTAGATATGTGCTTCATTCTTTTGATGTACTTAATTCGTTTTACAATCAATGAAAAAACACTGCTTTTCACAAGTGAACTGTGAAAAAAGTGTGTCTTTTAGTTTTGAAAACTAAGCAAGATATGTGCTTAGTTCTCTTCAATATACTTGATTAGAATTACAATCAATGTGAAAGCACTTTTTATACTAGCGCTTTGTGAAAATTGTATGTTCTTCAGTTTTGAAAACTAAGCAAGATATGTGCTTTATTCACTTCTATGTTGTTGATTTGACTTACAATCAAAATGAAAACATGGCTTTTACCTTGCACTCTGTGAAAACACACTCTTCTGTTTTGAAAGCTAAGAAAGATATTTGATTAATTCATTTCTAAGTATTTGTTTAGACTTCCAGTCAATGTGAAAACATTTTTTATGTCTAGCATTTTGTGACAACAGTAAGTTCTTCAGTTTGGAAACAATGGAATATATATGCTTCATTCACTACTATGTATGATTTGACTTACACTCATGTGAAAACACTGCTCTTAGTGGTCTGTGAAAACAGAATGTTCTTCAGTGTTGAAAACTAACCAAGATAGTTGCTTCATTCACTTTTATGTGCTTTTTTGACTTACAATCAATGTGAAAATTCTGTTTTTATCTAGAGCTTGCAAAAACAGTATGTTCTTCAGTTTTGAAAACTAAGCAAGATAGGTGCTTATTTCATGTCCATATACTTGATTTGACTTTCAATCAATGTGAAAACACTGTTTGTATCTATCACTCTGCAAAAAGTGTGTTTTTCAGTCATGAAAGCTAACCAAGTTATGTACAGTATTCACTTCTGTGTACTTGATTTGTCTTACAATCAATGTGAAAAACACTTTATATATCAGCACTCTGCAAAACAGTATGTTCTTCAGTTTTGAAAACTAACCAAGATATGTGCATCATTCACTTCTATGTACTTGATTTGACTTATAATCAATGTGAAAAGAGTGCTTTTAGCTAGCATTCTTGGAAAACAGCATGTTCTTCAGTTTGCAAAACTAAGCAAGATATGTGCTTTGTTCACTTCTATATAAATTATTTGGCTCACAATCAACGTGAAAATACTGCTTTTAGCTAAAGCTCTGTGAAAGAGTACATTATTCAGTATTGGAAAATAATCTAGATATGTGTTTAGTTCAATTCTATTTATTTGCTTTGACTCACAATCAATGTGAAAACCCTGTTTATATCTAGTGGTCTGTGAAAACAGTATGTACTTCAGTTTTTGAAAACTAACCAAGATATGTGTTTCATTCATTTCTATGTTGTTGATTTCACCTGCAATAAAAGTGAAAACACAGCTTTTATCTTGCACTCTGTTAAAACACTCTGTTCTTCAGTTTTGAAAAGTAAGAAAGATATGTGATTACTTCTTTTCTATATATTTGTTTAGACTTCCAATCAATGTGAAAACACTGTTTATATCTAGCGATGTGTGAAAACAGTTGTTTTTCAGTTTGGAAAACTCAGCAAGATATATGCTTCATCCACTACCATGTAGTTGATTTGCCTTACAATCATGTGAAATAAATGCTTTTAGCTAGTGTTCTTTGAAATTAGAATGTTTTACAATATTGAAAAGTGAGCAAGATATGTGCTTCATTCAATACTAAGGAGTTGATTTGACCTACAATCATTGTGAAAACTTTTTAAGTTTAGTGATCTACAAAAACAATATTTTCTATAGTTTTGGACACTTAGCAAGATATGTGCTTCATTAACTTCTATGTATTTGATTTTTTTTTTGATGTTATTAGTATATTTTTTCTGTAACCAGAAAAAAAAATTGGGTAAAATATGATTATATAATCAGCTTACTATAAATTTACATTTTTTATTATAGATAGGTAAATCTTAACATTATTTCTAATGTATTATTATTATTTTTTTATTTATTTTATTTTATTTTATTTTTTATTATGGGTAAAAATCAAAATTCTCACAATACATACAAACATTTGCAAAATGATATATAAATATATATGCATATATGTGTATTTGCTTATAAAAATGTTATTTATATATATATATATATATACATTTGATTTGACATAAAAAATGTGAAAAGCTTTTTTATAACTTGTGCTTTGAGAAAACATGTTCTTCAGTATTGAAACCAAACTAGATATGCAATTATTTCACTTCTCTGTACTTGATTTGTCTTACAATCAATGTGAAAACACTGCTTTTAGTTAGTGATCTAGGAAATAAGTATGTTCTTCAGTTTTCAAAACTAAGTAACACATGTGCTTAATTCATGTTATGTACTTGTTTCGAGTAACAAACAATGTTAAAACACTGCTTTTAGCTAATACTCTGCAAAAGCAGTATGTTCTTCAGGTTTGTAAACTAAAGAAGATATGTGCTTAATTCACTTCTAAGTACATGATTTGACTTACAATCAATGTGAAAATAGGGCCAGCACTCTGCAAAAACAGTATGTTCTTCCGTTTTGAATATTAAGCAAGTTTTGTGCTTAATTCCCTTCTATGTACTTGATTTGACTTACAACCCATGTGAAAACACTGTATTTGGCTAGCATTTTTGAAAAAAAGTATCTTCCTCAGGTTAGAAAACTAAGCAAGATATGTGCTTTATTCACTTCTATGTACTTGATTTGTCTTCTAATCAATGTGAAAACACTATATCTTGTGCACTGTGAAAACAATATGTTCTTCAGTATCGAAACCAAACAACATATGTGCTCATTTCACTTCTCTGAACTTGATTTGACTTACAATTAATCTGAAAACAATTTATATCTAGCGCTCAGTGAAAAGGGTATTTTATTCACTTTAGAAAACTAACCAAGATATGTGCTTTATTCATTTCTATGTAATTGATTCAACTTACAATCAATGTGAAAACTCTGCTTTTAGCTAGAACTATGTGAAAAGAGTGTGTTCTTCAGTCTTGAAAAATAATCAAGATATGTGCTTTATTCACTTCTATGTCCTTAATTGACTTACATTCAAAGTAAAAATGCTGCTATTATGTAACGGTCTGCAAAAACAGTATGTTCTTTACTTCTGATAACTAAGCACTATATTTGCTTCCTTCACTTGTATGTAATTTGTTTGACTTAAAAACCATGTGAAAACACTGCTTTTAGCAAGCACTCTGTGACAACAGTATGTTTTTAAGTTTTGATACTAAGCTTGATCGTGTTTCTTTCACCTCTATGTACTTGATTGGACTTTCAATCAATGAGAAAATGCTGCTTACACTTTAACTTTTGAAAACAGTGTGTTCTACAGTTTTGAGAACTAAGAAGATATGTTGTTCATTCACTACAATGTATTTAATTTGACTTAATCAATGTGAAAGCAGTGCTTTTAGCTACCACTCTGGGAAAACACTATCTTCTTCAGTTTTGAAAATTAAACACTACATGTGCCTCATTAAATTCTATGTACTTGATTTGACTAACAAACAATGTTAAAACACCGCTTTTAGCTACTATCTGTGAAATCAGTATGTTCTTCAAGTTTGAAAAGTAGGAAGATATGTGCTTAATTCACTTTTTTTTTTTTTTTCACTTTTCAGATCACTTTTATTTCAGGTCTGCATTATCTTGATACCAAGACCTTAAAATGCATAGAAAGTCTTTACAAAGAATGAAAAACTACAGGATATCTCTCTAATGGACATAAGTGGGGAAAAAGTCATTCAAATATCAGCAAACTGAATCCAGAGATATATAAATATAAGAAAGCAACATATCATAGCATTGACAATAGGAATGCAACATACCACAGGGTTGAGGATAGGAATGCCTTTAAATATATATATCTTTCCTAGTTGTTCTCTAATTCACTTTTATATACTTGATTTGACTTACAATCAATGTGAAAAAAGTGCTTGTAGCCAGTGCAGTGTAAAAACAGTATTTTCTTCAGTTTTGAATATTAAGCAAGTTAAGTGCTTAATTCCCTTCTATGTACTTGATTTGACTTACAATCCATGTGAAAACACTGTATTTGGCTAGCATTTTGAAAAAAAGTATGTTCTTCAGGTTTGAAAACTAAGCAAGATATGTGCTTCATTCACTTCTATGAACTTGATTTGACTTACAATCAATGTGAAAACTCTATATCTTGTGCTCTGTGAAAACAGTATGTTCTTCAGTATTGAAACCAAACAAGATATGTGCTTATTTCACTTCTCTGTACTTGATTTGACTTACAATCAATGTGAAAACACTTTATATATAGTGCTCAATGAAAACAGTATTTTCTTCAGTTTTGAAAATGAAGCAAGGTATGTGCTTCATTCTTTTCTGTGTAATGGATTTGACTTAAAATCAATGTGAACACTGTGCTTTTAGCTAGGACTATGTGAAAAGAGTATGTTCTTCAGTTTTGAAAACTAATCAAGATATGTGCTTCATTCACTTCTATGTTCTTAATTTGACTTAAATTCTAATGAAAACACTGCTTTTATGTAACAGTCTGCAAAAACAGTATGTCCTTTACTTTTGAAAACTAAGCACTGTATTTGTTTCATTCACTTGTGTGTACTTGGTTTGACTTAAAAATGTGTGAAAATGCTGCTTTTAGATAGCACTCAGTGACAACAGTATGTTTTTCAGTTTAGATAACTAAGTTTGATACATGTTTCTTTCACCTCTATGTACTTGATTGGACTTACAATCAATGTGAAAATACTGTTTACACTAACAGTATGTGAAAACAGTATGTTCTACAGTTTTTTTGTGTGTGTGTGATTGGTTGGTTTTCTTTCCTTCTCTGTTTTATATTTTTGGGTCTGGTAGGTCTCTGAGGAAAAAGCAAGGATGCCCACTTATGTTTTGGCCTTGAAAACAGTAACTCCTGGCTTACCACTAGCATATAACAAGAGATTTGGAAAAACAGTGCACTTAATTATTTTTCTCACTCTGTTTTTTGTTTCATCTTGTTTTTTGCACAGGCATTTTTTCTGTTTGTTAATATTTTTTTCTTTTCTTTTTTTCCTCCCTCTTTCTTTCCTTCCTTCCTTTTTTTCTCTTGTGTTTAGTCTGGTAGACTGAAGAGTGGAAACAATATATAAACAAAATGAGAATTTTAATAAAGAGATAGTAATTATAAAGAAGAACCAAATTGAAATTCTGGAACCCAATACCACAGTAAGTATTTGAAGTGAAAAATTCAAGAGGGGGGAGGTTCAAGAGCAGATTGGAAGAGGTAGAAGAAAGGATCAGTAGGCTGAAGGCAAAGTAATTGAAGTTGTTAAGATTAAGAAGCAGAAAGAAAAAAGAATGAAGAAAAATAAACAGAGCCTGAGGAACTTGTGAGATACCATCACACATACCCATATACACACCATAAGAATCCCAGAAGGAGGAGAGATATAAGGCCAAGAAAAATATTTGAAGAAATAATGGCAGAAAACTTCCCAAATCTGATGAAGATTTGAATATACAATTCCAGGATGCTCAATGAATGCCAAGCAGGATGAACCCAAACTGATGTACTGCAAGATACATTATGATCAAACTGCCCACTCTCAGATACTAAAATATAATTTCAAAACAGCAAGAGAGGAGTGATATGTCACATATAAGGCATTCTTTAATAAGATTAACGTCCAATGTCTCAAGAAACTGTGGAGGTCATAAGGCAGTGAGAGGACATATTTAAAGTGTTCAAAGAAAATAAACCTGTTACTTGAGAATAACAAATCTGGCAAATTGTCCTTTAAAAAAGAGAGAGAAATTAAGACATTTCTGGACAAACAAAAACTGAGGGAGTTCATTACCACTAGATCTGCCTTATAGAAAATGCTAAAGGGAGTCCTCTATGTTGACAGGAAAGGACACTAGACAGTATCTTGAAGCTGGATCAATAAAGATTTCTGGTATAAGTAACAATATGAGTAAATATTATTTCATTTTTCATTTGTAATGCTGTATTTTACTTCTTATAAGTCCAAAATTCAATTACATAAAAAGCAAGCAAAAATTTTTGTTATTTGACATACAATATGTAAAGATTTACTTTGTGACATGAACAACATAAAAGGGAGGGATAGAGGGATACAAGTACTGTGTATGTGTAGGCTATTGTAGTCAATATTAGAGAAAAACTGCTCACTGGGATGCAGAGATGGATGATTGCAGGCAGGAAGTTTATTGGGAAGCTCTCCCAATGGAGGGGGTCTGCAGAATAGACTTTAGCTTCCCCACCAGCATGGCAGGGGTCTGGAGAGAGACTTCAGCCCTCTAGTTTTGAAAACTAAAAGTGCATGGTTCATTCACTACCATGTACTTTATTTGTCATATTCAATGTGAAAACACTGCTTTTGGCTATCACTCTGGGAAAACAATATGTTCCTCAGTTTGAAAATTAAACACTATATGTGCCTATTTAAATTCTATGTACTTGATTTGACTAACAATCACTGTTAAAACACTGTTTTTAGCTACTGCTCTGTGAAATCAATGTGTTCTTCAGTTTTGAAAACAAAAGCAAGACATGTGATTAATTCTCTTCTATAGAAATGATTAGGCTTCCAATCAGTGTGAAAACACTGCTTATATCTAGATTTCTATGAAATCAGTATGTTCTTCAGGTTTGAAAAATAAGGAAGATATGTGCATCATTCACTTCTATGTAGCCATTTAAATTAGAATCAATGTGAAAACACTATTTATATGTTGTGCTCTGCAAAATCAGTGTGTTCTTCAGTATTGAAATCAAACAAAATATGTGATTATTTCATTTCTATGTACTTGATTGGACTGACAATCAATGGCAAAACAGTGCTTTTTTCTCCTCTTCTTAAAAAACAATATGGTTTGAAAACTAAGTAAGATATGTGCTCATTTCAATTCTATGTACTTGATTTGACTTACAATCAATGTGAAAACACTTTATACATATCATTCAGTGAAAACAGAATATTCTTCAGTTTTGAAAACTAAGCAAGATATGTGCTTCATTCACCTCTATGTCATTAATAGACTTACAATCAATGGGAAAACACTGTTTATATCTAGCGCATTGCAAAAACACTATGTTCTTCAGTTTTGAAAATAAAACAAGGTATATGCCTCATTCTCTTCTATGTATTTTATTTGACTTACAATCAATATGAAAACACTTTATAGAGCACTGTGTGAAAACATTTTGTTCATAAGTTTTGAAAACTAAGCTTCATTCACTTCTATGTAGTGATTTGACTTACAATCAATGTGAACCCACTGCTCTTAACGCTTGGTGAAAATAGTATATTTTACTGTTTTGAAAACTAAGGAAGATATATAATTAACTTACTTCTATGTACTTGATTTGACTTACAATCAATGCAAAAATACTGTTTATACCTAGCACTCTGTGAAAACTATATCTTCTTCAGGTTAGAAAACTAAGCAAGATATGTGGCTCATTCAGTGCTATGTACTTGATTTCACTTACAATCAATTTTAGAACACTGATTTTAGCTAGTGCTCTGGGAAAAATTATGTTCTTCAGTTTTGAAAACTAAACAATATATGTGCCTCTAAATTCTATGTACTTGTTTTGTCTCACAATGTATGTTAAAACACTGGTCTTAGCTAGTGCTCTGTGGAAAAAATATGTTCTTCAGTTTTGGAAACTAAGGAAGATATGTGCTTCATTCCCTTCTATGTACTTGATTTGACTTACAATCAATGTGAAAACACTGAATATACATAGCACTCAATAAAAACAGTATGTTCCTCAGTTTTAAAAAATAAGCAAGATGTTTGTTTCATTCATTTCTATGTACTTGATTTGACCTACAATCATTGTGAAATCTCTGCTTTTAGCTAGCAATCTGAGAAAAGTGTATATTCTTCAGTTTTGAAGACTAAGCAAGATATGTACTGTATTCACTTCCCTGTAACTGTTTTGACTTACAACAATGTGAAAACACAGCTTTTAGCTAGCGAAGCTTAAATAGTATGTTTTTCAGTTTTGCAAACTAAGATATGTGCTTCATTCACTTCTGTATATTGATTTGACTTACAGTAGCTGTGAAAACACTGCTTTTAGCCAGCAATGTGAGAAACAGTATGTTAATCCATTGTGAAAACAATGTGAGATATGTCCTTTATTCACTTCTATGTACTTGATTTACAATCAATATAAACACTCTGGTTTTAGCTAGTGCTCTGGGAAAACTGTATGTTCTTCAGTTTTGAAAACTAAGCTAGATATATTCTTCATTCAATTAAATGTACTTGATTTGATTTACAATCAATGTGAAATCACTGCTTTTAGCTACCACTCTGCCAAAACAATATGTTCTTTAATTTTGAAACCTAGTAAGGTATGAAATTCATTCACTTCAATGTACATCATTTGAATTACAATGTGGGAAAACTGCTTTTAACTAGCCCTCTGTGAAAACAGTATGTCCTTCAGTTTTGAAACAAAAAAATATATGTGCTTATTTCATTTCTATGTACTTGATTTGACTTACGATCAATGTGAAAACACTGCTTTTAGCTAGTGCTCAGTGAAACCGTACATTTTTGTTTTGAAACTAAGCAAGATATGTGCTACATTGACTTCTATGTACTTAATTTGACTTACAATCATGGTTAAAACAGTGCTTTTAGTTAGTGCTCTGTGAAAGCAGTATGTTCTTCAGTTTTGAAAATAAAGCAAGATATGTGCTTCATTCACTTCTATCTACTTGATATGACTTAAATTCAGGTGAGAACACTGTTTTAACTAGCACTCTGGGAAAACAGTATGCGCCTCAGTTTTGAAAACTATTCAAGTTATTGCTTTATTCACTTCTATGTTCTCATTTGTCTTACATTCAGTTTGAAAACACTGCTTTTAGCAAGTATGCAGAAAAAAGAGTATGTGCTTCAGTTTTGAAAACCAAGGAAGTAATGTGCTTAACTCACTTCTATGTTATTGATTTGACTTACAATCAATGTGAAAACACTGTTTATATCTAGTAATCTGTTAAAACAGTATGTTCTTCAGATTTCAAAACTAGACAAGGTATGTGCTTCATTCACTTCTATTGTTGATTTAACATACAATCAATGTGAAAACACTGTTTTTAGCTAGAGCTCTACGAAATCAGTATGTTCTTCAGTTTTGAAATCTAAGCCAAATATGTGCTTAATTAACTCCTATGTATTTGACTAGACTTACAATAAATGTGAAAACAATGTTTTTTTTTAGTGCTCAGTGTAAACAGTATGTTCTTCCATTTTGAAAATTAAGATATATAATTAATTTACTTTTCTGTACTTTGTTTGAATTACAATCAATTTGAAAACACTGCTTATAGCTAGTGCTCTGTGAAAACAGAATGTTCTTCAGTTTTTTATACTAAGCAAGACATGTGCCTAAATCACTTCTTTGTAGTTGATTTGAATTAAAATCAAAGCGAAAACACTGCTTTTAGCTAGCACTCAGCAAAAACTGTATGTTCTTCAGTTTTGAAACCAAACAAGATATGTGTTTATTTCACTTCTATGTACTTGACTTGACTTATAATCAATGTGTAAACACTTTATTTCTAGTGCTCTGTGAAAAAAGTATGTTCTTTAGTTTTGAAATCTCAGAAAGATATTTGCTTCATAACTTGTACATACTTGGTTTGACATACAAACCATGGGAAAACAATGCATTTAGTAGAGCACTGTGAAAACATTATGTTATTCAATTTTGTAAATAAGGAAGATATTTGTTTAAATCACTTGTATGTACTTTATTTGATTCAAAATAAATGTGAAAACATTGTTTATATCTAGCATTCAGCAAAAGCACTATGTACCTCAGTTTTAAAAAAAATAAGCAAGATGTGTGTTTCATTTACTTCTATGTAATTGATTTGATTTACAATCATTGTGATAACTCTGCTTTTCACTAAAGATCTGTGAAAAGTGTATATTCTTCAGTTTGAACACTAAACAAGATATGTGCCTCATTGTCTTCTACATACTTGATTTGCCTTACATTCAATGTGAAAACAATGTTTATATCTAGGAATTTGTGAAACCAGTATGTTCTTCAGTTTTCAAAACTAGGCAATCTTTGTGCTTCATTCACTTCTATGTAGTTGATTTGACATACAATCAATATGAAAACACTGCTTTTAGCTAGAGCTCTGAAAAATCATTATGTAGTTCAGTTTTGAAATCTAAGCAAAACACATGCTAATTCACTCCTATGTACTTGATTAGACTCACAATTAATGTGATAATAATGTTTATTTTCAGTGCTTGGTGTAAAAAGTATGTTCTTCCATTTTGAAAACCAAGATATATAATTAATTTACTTTTTTGTACTTCATTTAAATGACAATGTGAAAACACTGTTTTTAGCTAGGGCTCTGTGAAAACTGAATGCTCATCAGTTTTTCAAACTAAACAAGACATGTGCCTAATTCACTTTTTTTTCTTTTTATTGTGGGTAAAAATCAAAATTTTCACAATACATACCAACATTTGCAAAATGATATATAAATATATATGCATATATGTGCATTTGCTTACAAAAATGTTATTTATGTATAAATATAAATATATTTTAAGAGGTGCTTAGATACCCAAAATATTACACAGAACCCACTGGGATTCCCATGTTGCCCACCTCCCACACGTCCCACCACATCCCACATAAACATCTCCCACAAGTGTGGCCCACCAACCTCAATGGACTTACACAACCTGGGGCCTTGCCACCAACCATAGACGACAGTACACACCCTAGACCACACTCTCTCAAACACAGTTCTGAGTGGTGTGTGCTAATTTAAAATGGCCTACATCCTTTGCCACAAAGGTACTCAGGACAACTTCCAAATCCCAAAGAAGCCCCTGTATTTCAACTGCTCGTCCCCTCCCTGCCCTAAAAGTGTCAAGTGGCCACTGGCTCCACCTCATTGTTAAAATTTCTTCCATTGCTAGAATCACCATATGTGAACAACAGAATACCATCAAGTCCACTCTAGTCCATAGTTCTTCCCCCAATCCTGAGGGGACTGGGATGGTGATGTCCACTCCAACTCCAAGTGAGAGAGGGCTTATATCCCATGGATATGGTGGGTGGGATGATCCTGCCTGCAGATGCAGGCCCTCTCCATTCCCTGGGATGGCCATTGCTCATCGTTGTCTCCTCGCCAGGTGACTTGGATGAGTCCATTGAGTGGTAGTGTAGGAGTTGCAGCTCCACCGAGATTCCATGCACACCTGGCACTTAGGTAGGCAGGAGGCTCCAGTCTCTGGAAGTATACCTAAAAACTTCTGCATCACATATAGGTTTGAATAGAAGGGACTGATGAACCCTGTGCAGGGAGGACTTATTTGAGTCCAATTCTGTCACTCTTAGGAGCACAGATTTCAAAGTAGAGCCCACTGATAAGGCATCAGTCTCTGGGGCTATCCCCACTTATATAGGACCTGGGTGTCTCCAGAGCTCTCAGGAGCCCCTCTGTGTGGGGTGATAGGCACTTAGATGTTCTATGAGCTCCTACTGAGGTGTGCGTAAGAGTTACCTCTGGGATGACCTCCTGACTCTCTTTGAAGTCTCTTAGCCACTTGAACTCATTTGTCTTTACCTTTTCCCCCTTTAATTCAAGGTCTTTTTCCAGTTGTGTTGCCAGTTGGCACTTGGTATTAATCCCTCGTTGCCAGGGAGGCTCATCCCCGGGAGTCATGTCCCACGTTGGGGGGAAGGTAATGCAATCATATGCTGAGTTTGGCTTAGAGAGAGGCCACATTTGAGCAACAAGGAGGCTCCCAGGTGGCAACCCTTAGGCACCCCACAACTGCAGGCTAAGTCTCAGATACAAGAGCAAAGACTCACAAAGGTAGTCATCAATAAAAAGAACACATCAGTAGGTCATCCTCTTTTGACAGACAGTGTCCCTGCACTCAGAGGACTATTGCTGCTTCCTTGGAGATGTGGCAGAGCTCTCCAGGCTAGGAATTCAGATTCCCTCATTTATTGTGTGATTGTCCACCCATCGTGACCATGCCCCATCTTTGATCTTTTGAACGATTTTGTATATCTTTCATGTATATTCAGATGAACTAATTCCCATGAAACCCCCCTCCCAGACACCACCTCCAATAATCCCCCGCAGTACCCATTGTAACCTTTCTGTGATCCAAATCCTCCATGAACATGTAGTCCATAAAATAATCAAATACACTTACTAGGAAAAAGAAACAAGTATGATAAGCTTACATGCAAGAGACAAACATAAGAAAACTCAGGGGAAAAAAAAAGAGAAGAAAAAAAAACAAATAATCAAACAAAAAACAAAACAATATAAAATATAATTAGCGGAGGAGAGACGCAAGATGGCGTTATGTAGGAGGGCACACACTGCAAGCTCCCAGAGCAAGGCGGATTGTGGTCGGGGTTCTGCACGGGGGTCTGTGCTATGCACGCGTGGAGTGAGAAGCTTGGGACATCTCTCTGTGCGGATCAGCAGCGTGGACCGAACGGTGGAGATTCGTGAGTTTTCAGGCTGCCGGTGGAGGTTGGCACAGGCGGCTGAGCCCTGCGGTTAGGGAAAAAAAAAATAAAACGGCCATTTGGAGCCGCGGGCGGGGCGAAAAAGTTTTATTTTCTGGGGATCTGGCTGCCTGGCGCTCCTTGTACCTTGTGTGAACAGAGCAAACGAGCTAATCAGCACCGGGTGAACCAGAGGGGGTATTTTGGTCGGGGAACGGAGCTGATTTCCCTAGCCACCGAGGGATAAGACACGGGTTGCTGCGGAGCCAGGAGGAAAGGATATTTCCCATAAAAGGGAGGGTTCGGTTGGAAGACAGGGAAGGGTATTTTATATTTTCAGACATTGATCTGGTTGCCTGCACCGCCCCATAGCTTTGGGGAGAAGATAAGCTGCCCTGAAGCAGCATCAGGCTGAGAGCAGACGCGAATCTGCACTCAAACTGATTTACTGAGCAGCCCGGTGACGCTGGAGCTCAGCACCAGAAGGGGCAGAATCCGCCATCTTTAGCACTCCTCACTGACTAATCAGACCTTCAGCTAACCTGGGGAGTCCGGAAAGTGGGACGTGCTTGATTAATTTACACGGGCCCAGCTAGGGTCCCTTCCGTAGGGGGTTGGTCTAGTGGAGGAATTATTTTGGGTCCTGCATTTGGCTAAAAAAAAAAAAAAAAAAAAAAAAGTGAGGTCACCTCAACAAATGAAAAATAAATTCTTTTTAATTTAGTTTAATAGCTAAAAGCTGCTTCAGGACCTGCATATAGAGCCCTGTGGGGAAATTCATTGATAAACACAAGTAGGCAGGAAGGATCCACGGGGACCCTAGGGGAATCATTGACCCCCCTAAGTTCTGTTTGACTGCTTACCGGTGTGGATCTTTGGTTTCTCTCTGATACTTTCTGGTCTATTGCTATTATTCCCATTTTCCTCCCCCCTTCCATTTTCCTTCTATTTTTTTTTTTTTTAAATAGGTGCTGCCAGCTGGTCGCTTCTTTGCTGGGCTTCTTATTTAGTAATTTCCCACTCACTGTATATATTGATTCTGTATTACAAACTACCGCTTATCCTTCCTGCATCTTTCTACCTTCGGTTTTCTGTTGTGGCTCTCAGAGACAACATTTTTTCATAGGCCCACAACTTAAGGGTGTCAATTTCTATCCCATCAATTTTGTTTTCTTCTTCTTCTTTTTTCTTTTTTTTTTTTTATTAGTATTAACTTTTTCCTTTCACAACTTTCTCTACTATTTCTCTCCCTCCTCATAATTCTAGCCTTCTAAATCACTATATATATATATTCCTCCATTTGTTTTCTCAGTCCATTGCAGGAACTCCATATTTTTTTACTAGTACTCTACACTGCATACACAAGTTAAATACTCATCTCATTAAGTCTCATTTTGCCACTCTTCTAACTTTTATCAATATTTCTATTATCCTTCTGCCTTCCTTACATCTTTTGATTCCTCTGGCCCTAACCTTTTGCCTTCAAGCGAACATAGAAAGAAGCAAGGAAATAAAATAAGAAGAAAAACTGCCAAAGAGAAAACTTACACACAGAACAAACAGCTAAATAAAATACTAGAGCATAGAGAAAAGCTAATCAACTGAACAAACCCATCAAGATAATATGATGACCAGAGGGCAACAGAAAAATACAAATGACTCTGAGAAACTGGAAAACATGAACCAGTCCAGTGCACAAAATAAAAACCAGGAAGCAATGCAGTACATCGAACAACTAATAAAAGCCATCCAAACAAATATCATGGACCAACTTAAAGAACTGAAGGAAGAGATTAAGGATATAAAGAAGACACTGGGAGAACATACTGAAGAAATAGCTAACACACCTAAAATGGTAATGGATATTATGGCGAACAAAGACACAAGTCAAGCAATGAAAAAGATGCTGGGCTCACATGGCAGCAGAATTGAACAGGCAGAGGAAAGAATTAGTGATATGGAAGACAATACAGTTGAAATCAAAGAGATTGTAGAAAAGATAGACAAAAAGATAGAAAAAATCCAATATAGTCTCAGGGAATTAACCGATAATGCAAGACGCACAAACATACGCATTATGGGCATCCCAGAAGGAGAAGAGAAGGGAAAGGGAACAGAAGGAGTGTTGAAGGAAGTTATGGCTGAAAACTTCCCAACTCTATTGAGAGAGATGGATGTGCAGATCCAGGAAGCACAGCGCACCCCAAATAGTATAAATCCCAACAGGCCAACTCCAAGACATAATTGTCAAATTGTCCAATGCTCAAGACAAAGAGAAAATACTCAAGGCAGCAAGAGAAAAGAGAACCATCACATACAAGGGAAACACAATAAGATTAAGTGCTGATTTCTCAGCTGAAACCATGGAGGCAAGAAGACAGTGGTATGACAGAGTCAAAACACTAAAAGAAAAAAACTACCAGCCACGAATTCTCTATCCAGCAAAATTAGCATTCAAAAATGATGGAGAGTTCAAAATATTCACAGATAAACAGCAATTAAGAGAGTAAGTCAAGAAGAAACCAGCACTTCAAGAAATACTAAAGGAATCTCTACAAGTTGACAGGAAAAAACAAAGGAGAGATGGTTGGAGGAGAGTTTAAAAACAACTGAAATCTCAAAAAGAGAAACAAAACAACATATGACATACATTAACCCAAAGAAAAAATGACTGAAGTAAGAAATTCGTTACGAGTAATAACACTTAATGTTAATGGTTTAAATTCACCAACCAAAAGACGCAGATTGACAGAATGGATAAGAAAATATGATCCATCTATATGCTGTCTACAAGAAACCCACCTTTGGCCCAGGTATTCAAGGAGGCTCAAAGTGAATGGCTGGAAAACCATTTTACAAGCAAACAATAGCCAAAAAAGGGCAGGAGTAGCTATTCTAATATCAGACAAAATAGACTTTAAATGCAAAACTATTGTAAGAGACAAAGATGGACACTACATATTAGTAAAAGGAGTAATCTCTCAAGAAGAGAGAACAATCATCAACATTTACGCACCTAACCGGGGTGCCTCAAAATACGTGCGGCAAACTCTGGAAAAACTAAGAGGAGAAATAAATTCCTCCACAATTGCAGCAGGGGACTTCAACACACCACTATCATCATTAGACAGAACATCTAGGCAGAGAAGCAATCAAGAAACTAAGGCACTCAACAATACATTAGAAGATTTGGACTTAATAGACATATACAGAACACTACACCCAAATAAAGTGTGATTTAAATTCTTCTCGAGTGCACATGGAACATACTCCAAAATAGACCACATGCTAGGCCACAAAACAACACTCAATGAATTCAGAAAGATTGAGATTATACAAAGTAATTTCTCTG
>JAKSZT010054231.1:2743728-2781473 GCA_026826555.1 Tolypeutes matacus | reverse complement strand
CTATCTATCTATCTATCTATCTATCTATCTATCTATCTATCTATCTACTTTCTGAGGTTCCGGGGGCCATGGACTGAACCGAGGACCTTGTATGTGGGAAGTCCATGCTCAACCACTGCACCACATCAGCTTCCCTGAGTTGATTTTTGGTTGTTTGTTTTTGTTTGTTTATGTTCATTGTTTTTTGTTTGTTTCTTTGTTTTTTTTCAGGAGGCACTGGGAACTGAACCCAGGATCTCCCACGTGGGAAGTGGGAGCTCAACCATTTGAGTCACATCTGCTCCCTATACATATTTTTTCGTGTTGACCGAACATAGAATTCAAATATAAGGGCAAAGGGAATTTATTCTCAGGCATGTATGTAGTAGCACATTGCGATTGTAATCAACAACACTGAATTATACCTTTGAATGTGCTTAAAAGGGGAAATTTTAGATGGTATATATGTTACTAGAATAAAAATTTAAAACACAAAACAAAGCAAAACAAAAAGCTAGAAACTATAGGACTGTGTGGCACAGTGAACCCTACTGTAAATCATGGACTATAGTTAATAGTACAATTATAAAATTGTTCTTTTATCAATTGTAACAAATGTTCCATACTAATGCAAGGTGTTGATATTAAGGTGGTATATGTGCATAAATTTTTGCACATAAATTTTCTGTAAACCTACTTCTCATATAAGATTTTTTTTTTATCATCCACAAACTTTCTTGCAAAATAAGCAATCCAGCAAGATGAAGAGCGAATCTAGATGACCCATTCAAAATATGGGAAATAGGAGCAAGTAAAAAAAAAAAAAAATAAGGAAATTTACTACTGTATAAATACACAAGAAACAAAACAAAATCCATAGTTAGAAAAATAACTTGATATTCCAAAAGGTAACTATGTGCCTGGGGGTTGGGGTAGCATATAGTGTGAAATAGAGACCAGAAAAAGAAGTAGGAACATGCCAGGGATTGTGCAGTGTAAATTACAATACCAATAAGCTTAAGAAATTCAACAGTAATTTCCAGGGAGAACAGTATCAGGATGGCAGCATGGTGTTTGAATCTCCACAAATCCTCCAAACACTTGGAGAACACTCAGGAAGATGAAAAAACACCATGGCTTCAGCAAAAATAAATGACAATGTATCCATGCAAATCCGAGGATATGATTGGTGGGAGAAAAGGAACCACGTGGTGTTAGCAGCCTTACTGAGAACACAGAAAGAAGGGAATGGGCTATTTTTTAAAAATTAAATGTTTAGTTTTGAGATAATTGTAGATTTACATGCAGTTGTAAGAAATAATTCAGAGATTCCTTGTGCACTTCATTTTCCCCAATGGTAACATTATGTCATATCGTAATGTAAAACCAGGATGTTGACATTGACACAATCAAGACACAGAACAACGCCATCACCACAAGACTCCCTCGTTTTACTCTTTTATAGTCCACCTCCTTCACTGCCTAAAAGAATGTTAATGAATTCATACAATATGTGGCCTTTTAAGTTTGGCATTTTTCCCTCAGCATAATTCCTTGGAGATTCATCCGTGTTGTTGATTGAATCAATAGTTTGTTCTCCTTCTCTCTCCTTTCATTCTGGGACATTCATGATACAATAGCTAGCTCTTTTATTATTGTCTCAAAGGTCCCTTTATTTTGTTCTTCCTTTATTTTTTTAAATCCACTTTCTCTCTCTTGATCAGGTTGCATAAATTTTATTGATCTCTCTTAACCTTGATTGATTCTATACTCTGCCCCTACAATTTTTTTTTTTAAGTATTGGAGTTTTTTGTGCTATAATTTCCATGTGTTTTAACTTTTTTCCTTTTTTCTTTTTTTCTTTGACTGTCTGTAGGTTTACAGAAAAATTGTGCAGAAAATACAGAGTTCCCATAAACCCCTGCCCCCACAGTTCACTCTATTATTAGCAATTTTCATTAGAGTGGTAATTTTGTTTCAATTGATGAGCTGATACTATTAACTATAGTCCATAGTTTACATTAGAGTTCACTACCTGTCTTGTACATTTCAACATTGTTGCTGTTTTTAATTTTATTTCTGTTAACATACATAAAGCCTAAAAAAATAATCATTTCATTTAACCACTTTCAAACATACAATACTGTGGTGTTAATTACATTCACAATATTGTACTAACATCACCACCACCCATTAACAAAAATTTTCCATCACCCCAAGTATAAACTCTGTACCAATTAAGCATCACTTCCCCATTCCCTATCCCCATCCTGGTCCCTTGTCACCTGTGTTCTAGCTTCTGACTCTATTAATTTGCATATTCTAATAATATTATAACATGGAAGACCCGTAAATACATCATGTTAAGTGAAATAAACCATGTGTTTTTCTTGGAATAGCTTTACTGAAATGCAATTCAAAAACCAAAAAATTGGTACAATAAAAATGTACAGTTAAATGGTTTTAATATATTCACAGCATTGTGTAACCATAGTCACAATTTAATTTTAGAACATTTTCATAACCTTAAAAGAAATACCATACCCATTAACAGTTACTCACCATCCACCTTACCCCTCTGCCTCAGCCCCAGGCAACCACTAATCTACTTTCTGTTTCCGGGGTTCTAAATTCATGGGAATGGAATTTTTGTCGAGATATGAATGTTTTAAATAATATAATGGTGAAACTCTGGAAATCAGTTTCCCTCCCCTCTCCAGGTTTTATTGAGGTCATTTTTCTGCTGCTGTAGTTGCCATTTATTTGCTTATTCACTTTATTGTACCAGTTCTCTAAAGTCTATATTCACTGTTGCATATAGCCACAAAAGTCTATGTTTGGTTAATTTAGTGGCCAGCACATGATTGGACAGTTGTTTTTTTCTTAAACACCTTTAACCAATAATTCTCTTACCCATTGCCATGGAGTTCTGTGTGTATGTGTTAGCATGAACTTTCAACACTGGTCCTTGCCTTTGCCTTCACTCCCTGCTTTCACAAGCCTCAAGGTCAGCCAGAGGTGACAGATTAGGGACTTTTCAATTCCTTGCTGGCCATGCACACATTCCTGCCCAGGTGTGTTGCCTTCCTTCTAGACCCCCAGGACTAAGCTGGAGTTTTTCAAAGTTCCCTATGGGCATTTTATTCCCCAAATCTTCCTTTTATGTTTTTCAGCCAAAGTTGTTTGTCACAACTAGTTTTACGTCTCAGGCAACTGTGATGTTAAATAATCATTGCTGAATGTTTCTGACAAATGCTCTGGGGAGATAGCTTTTCCAAGGGAATGACCTTTGAGTCAGGTCAAATAATGACAAACCTTATAAGTGAGACTATTGCTGGGAGTTGTAAAATAGTGACAATTTTTTGAGATAGATTTTTAGAGCTCCAAACCCTATCTGCCCTTACCAGTGGCTGCTAGGCTACTGCTTTCACAGATACTACGTTTGCAAAGCTGCTGCTTTTCAAGTGCACTGAAGAGCTGAGAGAGGAGAATGGGAATAGCACAAGATAAAATTTCACAAAAACTCACTTTCTCTTCAATAAATGAGCTGTGACACTGTAGAAACCTTTTTTTTCCCCCTGGGGTTCTAAAATAGTTTATTTTGGCAATTTTTGATAATTGTTCTTGATACTTTTATAGAGAAACAAATTTTCAAACTGTTTTACTCTGCCATACTGGAAGCTCCCATTTCATTACTTTTAATGTTTAATAATGTACCATTGTTTGGATAGATCACAATTGATTTATTTGTTAATCAGCTGATGGAGTTTAGACTGTGGCCACTTTTTGGCTATTATGAGTAATTCTGCTATGAACATTGATACACAAGATTTTTTAAATGTGGCAGTATATTTTCATATCTCTTGGTTATAAGTCTGAGAGTGGAATAGCTCCTATGGCAAGTCTATGTTTAACATTTTGAGAAATTTCCAAACTATTTTCCAAAGTGGCTGAACTAATTTACAATCCCACCAGCAATGCATGAGGGCTCCAATTTTTCCACATTTTTGCCAACACCTGTTATGGTCTGCCTTTTTATTACTGCCATCCTAGTAAGTATGAAGTGGTATTTCACTGTGGTTCTTATTTGCATTTTTCTAGTAACTAATGATGTTGGGTATCTTTACATGTTCTTAATGATCATTTGTATATCCTCTTTTGAGAAATGTAAATTCAAGTTACTGTTACTTTTAATTGTGTTATTTGTCTTATTGTGAGGTTGTAAGATTTTGTTTTTTAATTTTCTGAGGCTATTCTGTATACAAATCCTTTATCAGATACATGATTTGTGAATTTCTCTCTAATTTTTAGAGCTGTAGTTTTACTTCTTTGATGTTTTCTTTTGAACCACTAAATTTTTAAATTTTGACAAAATCAAATATATTTATTTATCTTTTGTCACTTCCAGTTTTACCTAACTTATAATTACAAAGATTTATGCCTATGCTTTTTGTTCAAGAGTTTCATAATTTTAGCTCTTTGTAGGTCAATGATCCATTTTGAATTAATTTTCGCATATGGTATTTGGTGTAAAGCAAGGGTTCAGGTTCATTTCTTTATGTGGACATTCAGCTGTTCTAGTGGCATTTACTGAAAGGATTGTTTTTACCCCTTTGAATTGTATACCATTGTTTGACTGCTTTAACCTCCTTTTCAGATAATTTCACATGTGACTTATCACTGTCATTCATATTGCTATTTCTAGTTCTTGGTATTATGAGTGATTTTTTAATTGCATCCTGGACATTTTGGATGTTATGTTATGAGACTCTGGATCCTATTCAGTCTTCTTTTTGTAGCAGGCAATCTCCTGGCTGAGGTGTAGCAAGGGCGCTAGATGGGTGTGTATTTTCAACTTCCTCTTGCGACTGCCAACACTATCCCTACAAATGTGGGAAACCTACTCGTATTCCTTCTTTGCAGACAGGTGAGGTGAGAGTTCAGCTCCTCTCTAATGTACTGGCACCTTTCTGTAGAAAGTGGAGCATCTTCTCTCACCATCTTGTTCCCTCTGAACAGGATGTAGGATCACTCTACACTGATCTCCATTGTGACCAGGAGAGCAAAGGGCATGACCTGAGCTCCCCTCTGCGCCCCTTTGATGCCAAAAAAGAGAAGCCAAGTGTGACAGTTTCAAGTTCTTTTATGAATCCAAAAAAAAGAAAAGAAAAGAAAAAGATTATGTTTTTTAACTAATCCATTCCTGTGGGAGTGAGACTATTTTGATTGGACTATGTCAGTGAGGCGTGATTCAGGTTGAGTCTCTGCCCTCTTGCTGGGTCTTATATAAATGGAGACACAGAGACACAAGAAGATGGAGCTTACCATTTTTGATCCTGCCAAGTGAGATAGAACTTGAGGATCACTAGCAGCCCAAGCTTAAGCATGAAACCCCCAGGAGGCTGGACTCACAGAGCAGCTCAAGGCTGAAGAGACAAGCCCTATGCCTGGTTGCCCACAGCTGAGTTCTGGGAGATGGTAGATTCTGGAGTGGAAGGCCGAGACCTCGGTAGAGATTGGTGGCCATCTTGCTTCATCACATGGCTGTTCCTCAAGATCACCAGTAGCTGACTTTGGTGAGAAAGCATCTCAGCTGATGCCATGATTTGGACATTTCATGGCCCTAGCACTGTAGCTTTTATCCTAAATAAAAATATCATTATAAAAGCCAACCCACTTCTGGTAATTTGCATCGGCAGCCCTGCGGAAAACAAAGCCGCAAAGTGCCAACTATCTCCATCTCCCACCACCTCATTCTATCTGTTGGTTCTGGGTGGGGTGGAGGCTTAGGTCCTCACTGGCTCCCACTGACAACAAGAGGTGGGAAACTGGAAAGCCATTTAACACTTCCCTGCACTGCTTTGTTCAGTCTTGTTGCTGTCAGTTTGGTGTGCAGATTCAGGTCCCTACTGAGACCAGTTCACACCAGAGAAGGGGAGAAGAGTGTATTGACTATCCCAATTTGCACACCTTGTTCACCTTGTGGATGTCAGGTGAGGAGAGGCTCAGCTCCCTACTAGGTCCTGCTGACATTGAGTGTGGAGAAGTAGAGTTGTGACTTACCCTGATTCACACCACCTCAGTGCCCTTCCTGTTTCTGCCAGACAGAGAATGGGGGAGTACCTCCAAACTCGGCCCCACCAACACTAAATTGCCTAGGGAGCTGGGTCACTGCTGGGTTCCAGATGGGACCCATAATTACATAATCAAGTAATTATGCCCTGAAAGAGAGGAACCCACTCAGAGCAGGATCTTCATCAACTGCATATGAGAAAAACTTTGGAAAATCCAACACAGGCTCCAAAATGTGGTTTAGTGCAGAAAAGACCATGGAAGGCCACTACAGGTCTGTGATACTATCAAAGAGTACTGGAATGTTCTAAATATCTGAACACTTTGGAAATATCCAGAAGCACAGAGATCTACTGAGGGAAAAAACAGAACTGGGATTGAATCCAGGACCTCATACATAGGAAGCAGGTGCTCAACCGCTGAGCTACATCTACTCCCCAATGAGAGTTGGTTTCTTCATGTGTTTGTTTTGTTTTGTTTTTGGGAGGTACCAGGGATTGAACCCAGGACCTCATACATGCGAAGCAGGCGCTCAACTGCTTGAGCTATATCCACTTCCCATGAATCTTACTATAGAATGCAGAGTCTCAGTGATAAAAGAGAAAGTTTAGATAGGGGCGATAGATAAGGAAGCAGAGAAGGCAGATATCAGAATTCTTGTCTTGGTGACATAAGGGACCTCTGAGCAGTTGAGTTAGGAAAAGTACTCTGGCCCAAGCTCATCCCAATCCCCTACATTAATATCCTCCTAAATGTATGATGTTCATTTAGTATGAATATCAGAAAAGGATTGTGATAAAATGCTTCACATAGTATTTTAAGAAAAAGGAGGAAAAAAGCATTAAATATTATGCTCCCAGGTAATTTCATTAATCTAGCAGTTTATAGCCATATGGAAAATGAAGACTGTACCTAATATTAAAAAAAAGACTCAAAAGAACTTGACAATGTAAAAGCTATGAAAGAATAACATAAATAATAATAGCAGTAATAACTCAGAAATGAGTTCATCAGGAAGATGTGAAGAGAGACAGATAGAACCCAGGTAGTAAATTTTAAAAATTAGAAAAAAAATGCACATTAAATCTACATACCAATATTTGTAAAATGAAAAAAAAAAACTGAATTAGATAGAACATAATAGCAAATAGATAACACAGTAATTATGGGAAATCAAACAGATGGGAAAAATTGAAAAAATAAAACTAAGAAATAAAGAAATAAGAAACGTTGGAGAGAAAATCAGAGTCATAGGAGAAAGGCAATGAAGTTCCAACATTCATATATTTGCATTCTATACAAAAGAAAGCCTAAGTAGTAAAATAAAATAAGTACTAAATTGTATCATTCATGAAAATAATTTCTGGAGTAAAATAAGACTTGGACCTATATTAAAAATGACAGTAATTTTTCCTGGGAAAACCAACTGAGAACAATCAACATTGAGACTAATTCTAACAAAGTTATTTTCATGTAAGAATTAAAGAAAATCATTTGGTTTTCTATGCCAAAAGTCACTTATAAATCAAGAAATAATATGATTGACTACTGACGGCAATATTTTATACCAGAAGACAATGGAACATTATATTTAAGTTAAGTTATTCAAGGAAATAAAATGTGTGGCAAGGTTTTATCTCCAAATTAACTGGCCACCAAGTGTTAAAGTTAAACACACGTATTTAGAAAGGCACACAGAGAATACCAATCTAATGAGCCCTTTCTATGAGTTTACTAAAGAACAGCATCAGATAATCATGTAATCACAGCAGAAAATTTTCATAAGTAGTTGTGCCTCAGAAATGTTCAACAATCGGCCCCCAGGGGACATCATGACTTATGGCATTAGCTTTTATCTCTGGTGTGAATATTCCCACTGTGATTTGTTTCAAGCTAACAATTAAATTGGAGCTCAGAAGGGATGGTCTCAATTGTCTGTACAAGCTGGCTCTGGGGCACCATTGGCAAGAACTGGAGATGGACTTTAAATATATCTAACTAGAATTGGATAAAATTATGGGGATGAAAGTGACAGAATATGACAGTGTTGAGATTCTTTTACTTCATAAACTTCAGTTGATTATAAACATGAAGAAATATCACTAATATTGTTATATTATTAGACTTTTACATAATTCCTTTTATTCCCTTGATAAAAATTCACAAGATTTGTAATAGCCCATAACATTTAAATGCAACGTTTTGTTCGTATAGTTGCTTTAAGAGGAGACTAAGTGAAAATTAACTAATCAAGCAAAAATATTTCAGTTCAATGAATATATGTGTATCACTTGCCTTCTATATGCTGGGCACTGCTCCAGAGCCGTTGGAACCCAAACGAGCAAGATACAATCATTTATATTTAAAAGTTAACAGTATGTTTCAGTTCTTGCTATGTGCTTCAAATTATGTTGAGTACTGTGGGCATAAACTAACATGAAACTTGATTTCTAACCACGAGCATTTTAATTTTGTTGAAGAGAGGAAACAACATGGAAATTTGAAGAAAGTCACAAAGGAGCATAGATTTGAAAATGCCAATGCTTACAATACCATTTTAAAGTTTGCATATAGTAAAACAAACAAACAAACAAAACATAAAAACAAAACTAGTGCAAACAGGAATGGCACAGTGTTGGATACAACGAGGATAAAGTTGAAGTAATCATTTGAAAAGGGAGATGGGCACAGGAAAGCTTGTCCTGAAATAGAATGTTATCAGTATACTGGAAGTCAACTTCTTTACTCCTTCCAACAACTACCCCCAGGGTAAACACTATTCTGACTTCTAAGATGTTGAATTAGATTTGCCAATTTTTGTACTTTATAAAATGAAAGCCTACCTTATGTGTCCATATGTCTAAAATCTTTGATGAAAATTATATCTGTGAAATTCTTTGATGCTATTGCATGTAGCAGTAGTTCAATCATTCTCGTTGTGCCACAGTATTCCATATATTTATGCATTCTACTCTTCATGTACACTTGAATAGTTTCCAGTTTGGGATAGAGCTGTTATGAATATAGTAGACTATGGCTCAGTGTTACCATGTATAATAATAAAATTGTATCTCTATAATTTTTAAATCAACTATATTGAAGTAAAATTTGCATGCAACAAAATTAATACCCATTAATTATTCAGTTCCATGACTTTTGACAAATATATACACCCTTATAACCACCAGCCTGATGAAGGTAATGAACATTTCTATCATCCCGGAAGTTTTCCTCATGCCCATTTCATTAATCCCACCAGTATCCAGCTTCTGAATGCACTGCTCTAGCTTCAATCACTGTGTATTAGTTGTGTTTGTTGCAGAACACCACATGAATAGTATAATTTGGTATGATCCCTGTTGCATCTGGCTTCTTTGCATGCATAATGCTTTCCAGAACCATTCATGTTGTTGTTGACATCAGTGTCTTTCTTCTTCTTCTTGGTCAGCAGTGTTCCAGGAATGGATGCGTCACCATGTTTATCTGTTCACATACTGATGCACATTTTAGTTATTCCAACTTTTAGTTATTATGGATAAAGCTGTTTCTGGACTTTATATTCTGCTTCACTGAACAATTTGTCAGTCTTTGCACCAATACTACACTCTTGTGGTTATTGTGGCAAGTTCTTTCTATACAAGTTCTTGACATCATGTAGTTTGTCAGTCCTCTAACTTTATCCTTTTTTTAAAGATTTGTTTTGGGTCTCTTTCAGGTCCTTTGCATTTCTGTATAAATTATAGACTCATACTGTTAATTTCTACAAAATTCTGTTGGAACTTTGATAGAGATTGAATTGATATTTTTTATATAATCAAATTTTTAAAACATTCATAAACCATACATTCCATCTAAATTAATATGGGGATAATAGAGACATATGTGGTAAGTTGAATTATGTACCCCTGGAAAAGATATGTTCACAATCTTAATCCATTCTTGTATTGGTGAACCCATTGTAAATAAGCCTTTTAAAAGTATTATTTTTAGTTAAGATATTGTACAAATGAATGAGGTTCATTCATTACTCCTATTACTTGAGGCTATATGAGTAGAAAACCACATGGAGGAGTGGAAGCTGGAAAGCAATGGAATTCAGAAGAGAAAGGAAAAGTTGATCCCATGTGTATTTCCATGTGACAAAAAAGTCAAGGACACAAGGATCATTGGCAACCAGCCACAGAAAGCCACAGTCTTTAGGGAAAAATCATTGCCTTGCTGATAACCTCAGTTTTGGATTCCTCCTGGCCTCAAACCTGTGAGCCAATGAATCCCCATTGTCAAGTCAACACATTTTACAGTATTTGTTTTAGCATTTGGGAAACTAAGACAGCATTTTAACAATATTGAGTTTTTGAATCCATAAACAATATATATATATATAATCATGTTTTATAGACAAAGGTATAGATATAGATCTTTTAAATCTAGACCTTTGTTTTGTCCAGTAATTCAGTGTAGAAGTCTTACAAAATTTTATTGTTAATTCCTGTTTTATGTTTTTCATGTTATTGTAAATGGTATTTTTTATTTAATTTTCCAATTTTTTGTTCCTGTTATTTATAAATTGAATTTTTGAATTTGACATTGTAAACTGTGAACTTGCTAAATTGATTTATTAATTCTAGTTGGATTTTTGTCAGCTCCATAAGCTTTTCTATTTGATAATCATGCCATCTATTCATAGAATTTTACTTATTCCTTTCCAATCTTCATCTTCTTTTTCTTGCCTTATTGCATTGGCAATGGCATCCACTACAGTGAACAGATTTGTCATATTAACCATCCTTGTGCTGTTCCCAATCTTAGGATCAAACCACTCAATATTTCACCATTAAGTATTATGTTAATCATACATTTTTGTTTGTGACTTTTATCAATTTGAAGCAGTTTTTTAATGTGCTGAACATTTTAATCAAGAATAGCTGTTAAATTTTTCAAATGCTTATTTTACTTTGGGTCAGATGATCATATGGCTTTGTTCTGTTAATATGATGTGTTATGGATTGAAATTTGTCTCCCCCAAAAAAGATATGTTCAATCCTAACCCACAGTCCCATGAATGTGACCCTGTTTGGAAAGGGTATCTTTGAAGTTGTGATTAGTTAAGATGATGCCAAACTGGACTACAGTGGGCCTTAATCCATTATGGCTAGTGTCCTTATAAGAGAAGGAAATTTGGAAATAGACAAAGACAGACAGAGAAAGAAGAAGGCCATGTGATAGAAGCAGAGATTGAGTCATGCTGTGACAAACTAAGGAAAGTCAAGGATTGCCAGAAGCAAGTCGAATGGAACAGACTCTTTGCTAGAGACTTCAAAAGAAGGACTGATTTCAGACTCCCAGCCTCCAGAATGTTGAAGCAAAAATTTCTATTGTTTTAAGCCATTGAGTTTGTGGATCATTTCCTTGGCAACACTGGAAAACCAAACACACCGCATTATTTTAATTGATTTAAATTTTAAACTAAACTTATATTTTTGGAATAAATCTTACTGGATTATGTAATTTGATTTTCTAATATTTTGTTGATGTTTAACTCTACACTTTTTGTTAGGGATTGAAAAATGCACCAGGCCAAAGCCATGTTCAAATCTTAATCTGCATTCCTGTGGGTGTGAACTCATTTGTAAATAGTATCTTTGAATATGTTAAATTGAGTCAGGGTGTGGTTTCATTTTTGAATAGGATCTTTGAAGATCCTATTTAGGTGTGACCAAATTGAATCAGGGTAGGTCTTAATCCATATTACTAGAGGCCTTATAAAGAGAGAAAATTCAAATTCAGTAAAAAAAAAAAAAAAAAAGGCCACAGGGAGAGATCAAGGACCAGATCATGTGACAGAGGCAAAAACCCAGCCAAGGAACCCCAAGGATTGTGGCAAACTTGCATCAGAACACTACAGACTGCAAGAGAAAGTAGGACCTTGTCAGTGCCTTGATTTATAACTTCTGCCCTCTAAAAATGCCCAATAAATTCTCGTTATTTAAGCCAAAACATGGTATGGTATTTGTTACAGCAGCCCTGGCAAACTAAGACACTCCTGAAGAATATTGCTCTGTACTTTCAATTTCTTTTGAATTACCTATCAGGTTTTGATATGAAGGCTTTTCAGATTTCTCCAAAATGTGTTGAGGAGCTTTGCTTTTCCTTCAAGTTTGTTAGTCCAGGTCCTCTGAAAAGTAGAGGCTAAGACAAGTATAAACATGAAAGAAATTTATTACAGAACATGCATTTAACAGAGAGTTGGGAGAGAGTTGGGGGAAGCTTGAAGAATTGTCAGACCACAACACAAGTCTGACCACAGTGAAAGTGAGAAGGAAGAAGGAATGAAAGTTAAGTGGAAGCATCATAGACTACAGGGTGGTTCCTAGCAGGTGGACCAGCCACTCGGAGGCCTCACCCAGCCACCTGTCACAAGACTCCTGCCCCTCAGTCCCTCGTTGGGGCAGAAATGAGGTTTTGGGTTTCATAGTGCAGAGGGTCTTTCCACTAGAATGTTGGGAGGGAGTACGCCCTTATGGCCATGCAACTCTCACCTTCACCAGCACTGCCACACTGACTTTCTCTTCACACAAGTCCAGGGAGCAGCTCCTTTACAGTTCTTGGACCCCTTCTTGAGGAAGCCTTAGCAGAGGTCAGTCTAACCACCCCCCACCCACCCCCTAGACCTTTGCTTATCACTGAACAGTTCTTGGAAATTAAAGACTTGATAATTATATGCTCTAGTGCAGGGTTGGTGAACATATGTGTTCACAGTCAAAACGGGTCAAATGATGACCAGGAGTTGCCAAGCAAAGATCCTGGGCTCCATACATGTTCCTCCCTGACCCATATGGCAACAGCAGCATCTCTGCCTCCTTGTTCTGGCCAGGTCAATTACCCTTGCCAGTGCAGTGGAGTCCTAAGTTCCCTAACAGCTGCTCTGTCTTTGGGTAAGAAACCCTTACTAGGTAAGGGTAAGAATATATCCCCTTTGGTGCCAGGATCCTTACCCTGAAAAGCTGAGAGTAGCAAGGATAGAAAACACAAAATCCCCCCTTCAGTCATTGAGAGTGTGGTAATTTGGTCTACCTCTGGGTCACCCCTGGGATTCTGCATTGATGTGATATTATTCCTGGGACACAGCTGTGCATAGAAGTCTTTGACTTCACACATGCATGAGGTCCTGGACCCATATAATCATCTTACTGGGACTCAGCATGTTGGGGATTGAATCCCACAAAAGACAAGTTCAAACCTTAATCTGCATTTCTGTGGGAATGAAACCATTTGTAAATAGGACCTTTGAAGATGCTATTATTAGTTAAGATTTGGCCAAAGTGAATCAGGGTGGACCTTAACCCAATATAGCTGAAGTCCTTATAAGCAAAGGAAATCCAACACATTAGTTGAAACCTAAAGTCAGCAGAAGCCAGGCATCAGGAGAAATCTCTTCCCAGGACTTTAGCTGTTTGAGCCTTCTCCTTTCTGTCACATGGCAGCACTGAAATGGCCAAGTTCTCACTTCTTCCGTGTCTTTGGAGCTGTCTCTCTTCCTCCTGTGACTTCTCTGTGTGTCTTCTTGAGTGAGTGTCCATTTATATAGCCCATCAAGAGGACAGGGACTTTAATTGAGTTACACCTTATTGAAGTGGTTGAATCAAAGCCCTAATCTTAACATAATTTATAGACATCTCAAGCTGAATCTAATACAATCAAAGGGGATCACACCCAGAGGAAGAGACCAGTTTACAAACATAATCTTTCTTTTTGAAATTCAGAAATAATATCAAACTGCTATACACACCATGTACTTGAACCATCTGGGAGAGGAGCTTCTTTAATTATGCCTGCGTTTGTCTGCCACAGGGTCAAATCCTGCCAATCCCCTGGTTTTGATGACCTCTGAACTAAAAATGGTTCTTACATTTTTAAAGTGTTTAGAAAAACAAAACAAAATTAAAGCATGAAAGAATAAGTGACAGAGATTGTATGTTACCAATAAAGCCTATTATCTGGTCCTTTATACATAAAACTTGCCAACCCCTGCTCTACAGTACTTCTCAAGGATCCTTCTGGTTTTAGCACATGCAAGACTGGTGAGTTAAATAGAGATACGTGAGCGGCTACCCATGTATCTTTTTGGTGGTCTTTCACTGTGGCACTAATCTCCACTATCTCTTACCCCACACAGTCCCATATGGCTTTTGATGTACTAGCTCTGCTCCTTGGCTGGGAGAGGGAGGGTGGAGTGCAGTTTTTGTGTTTTCAGTCGGTCTTACCCACTGGGACAGCTCTTGCCTGAGAGACCCATCATGAAGAGCACCACTGCCTGGTCCATTCATTCCAGCAGCAAATCCAGGAACTAGGGGGATGACCCATGGGTTAGTCCATGGACACAAGGTGAACCATATGTTAGCCAGGATTCTATGTATGACCTGCCCTTAGAGTTCCCCTGTAAAGGGAGGCTATGATGATTCTTTGAGTTTCTGGGTATCAATGTCAATTCAGACCACATGACCAAGAGGCCACAGATCCATTTGGGGAGGAGCTTCTGGCATCTTCATGGCACATGCTGACCTTGGAGTTGCACAGTCTTAGTGGGACCCCCACTTCTTCATTCCGTTGCTTCCATATATGAAAATTGGCTCACATCTGGGACCTGAGCAAGGGAATTTGAATTTTTACTAACACCTTGCTCTTGCATTCTTGCATATTATTTTACTACAGATGCCAAAAACTACCCTTATTGGTATCTATTTTGCTTCTAGGGACATCTTGCTCTATTTATCCTACAACTCCATGTGGGTTGACATGCCTTGTATGCTCCTCCAAATATGGCAGTTAGATGGTAACTGGGGCTTTCTGGTTCCTGATGGGTGAGTGGTGCATGTGGCCTCTCTTACTACAGAGTCCATCATGTTCTGGACACTAACAAGGTCCCACTGTGACCCACTGCCCACCATCACTTTTGGCACATCAAACTTCTTGAGGATGCTGGTAACCATCTCATTGTTTCATTCCTGATGACCATGTGAAATGATGTGTCTTCTGAGTATGCACTGAACATAATCCCGGTAAACCTCCTAGCTTTATAATATGTTTACATTAAACCACATTCTTTATCTTTGTTTTTCCTCTGACATCTGTCAGGGCAACTCAAGTATACCTCATAGGTGAAACTTAGTATTGTTGTCTCTAGGCTTCTAATAGGCACCCAGACAGTGAGTTTACCCCATCTGCAGAGCTGCTTCATATGCCAATACATGCTGTTGATGAATTCATGTATATCACATTTGAATTAACAAATACCCTCAAAGCTCAAAACCAGGAGATCTAGCTCCTGCCAGTACATGTTGGGAAATTCTTTAGGTGTTTCATTTACTTCTTCCCTTATCTGATCGAGATGTCCCCATCCAGATTAGGCTGGTTTTTAGTCCTAGTGGATGTCCTGGCCTACAGAAGAGGAGATGGAGCTGCCTTTGAGGAAGTCAGGTAGAAGTCTGGGCAGCCTTTTCCATCACCTGGAAGTGCAAGTTCTTACTATGGAAGATTAGCCACCTCTGCAAGCCCAGGAGATCCAGAGGGGGCCTGCAGGGTCAATGTTATCAGAAACATCCATCCCAATGACCGTATCCTAAGATTCAGTTCCCAGGCTCTCTTGCCAAGGCCTGACCAATGCATAATATACCTGTTTGGCTGGGCAACCAAATGGCTCTGGAACTCAAGACTCTAAAGCAGACACTCAGCTGTTTGCCCACTGTGAGCTGCCACAGAAGCCCTTCAGCTTCCAAGCTTAGCCATCAATGCCTTTTAGCAGTCCCAAGTCTCTCACTGCCTTTCTTCAGAGCATCAGTACAACTTCAAAATAATCACCAGTTCTTTTTAGTAATATCCCCCCATAATTTTTCAAATCAAGAGCCATCTCCCTTTCCACATCATTCTTTTCCACTGGAACTTTTACCCACTTTACCACTAGTGAAATCTTTAGCAATTAATGCCTCAGGGACTGTATCTGCCTCAGGGACTCTATCTACGTCATGTGCCAAACAAGACAACATCCTGATTTTTGGACAATTGATAAGCCAATTGCAATTCCTCATATAATTGCCTGAGTTCTCAGACTACTCCTAGCACTACTTGTTACAGTCCAGGTCCTCCAAGAATTAAACATGTAAGCAAATCATTAGGGAGAATACCTGTGAGAGAAAGTGAACAGGGAGCCAGGAGAGGGCGGGAGAGCCATCCAATTGCAATGCTAGTCTGATCCCGAGAAGAAGAGTGAAAGAAGGTAGGAAGGTTGGAGAAGAGCATATTAGACTACAGTGCAGAGTTAAGGAAAGTTCAGCAAGGCGATTGGGGTCTTGGAAGAAGACCCCCATCAGAGAATTCTTGATTCTCCTAGTATTGGGTCTCCCTTAATAACCCTGCAGTGCTCTCATTGGAGCAACCCGAGGGAAACAGTCTGGCCAATGCATTTCACAGTGCAGTAGATGGGACCCTCAGTCAATACACTACTTGCATTCAGAGATTTGGAAAGTACACTCTCATGGACGTTTATTTTTTTGGCTGAAAGGTCTTGTGTAAAATTGTTATTAATTTTTCCTTAAAATGTGTGATTGTATTTACAAGTGTAAATGTCTGAACCTGGGCTTCTTTATGGGAAATTTTAAATTTTGAATTCATTTACTTTAATAGATTATGAACTATTAAGGTTTTCTATTTCTTCTTGCATTTATTATGCAAATTGTGTTTTATCAATTTTGTCTACACTGTCAAATATATTGATATACAAATGTTCTAATATTTCCTTATATTTTTTTCAGTTTGTATAAGATCTATTGTGCGATTTCCTTTTTCATTCATAATTTTGGAAGTCTGTGTTTTATCTCTTTATGTTTTCATTTTTCTTCCTAGGTATTAATTTTATCAATATTTTCAAAGAACCAACTTTTTGGGTTTTAAAGTTTCTAGATCATTTTTCTGATTTTTTATTTCATTGAAGTCTGCTCTAATTTTTATTATTTTACTGTTAGTAAAGAGAGTCAAGTGTATCAATGAAACAGAATACAGAATATGGAAAAAGACCAAAAAACACCACATACACACATACAGACACACATTTATATATATTCAATTGATTTTCAACAAATACACAAAGGCAGTTAATTGAAGAAATGATGGGATGGTCTTTTCAACAAATATCACTGGAACAACTGGATATCTATATGCAAAATAATCCATTCCCAGCACCTTGCACCAAACACAAAGTTAACTCAAATGGAATATAGACCTAAAGGCAAACCTAAAAATAATAAAACTCTTGAAGAAAATATAGGAGAAAATAAATATAAACTTGAGAAGACAAAGAGTTTCTTTATCCAAAACCAAAAGCACAGTCCATAAAACAAAAACTTCTTATTGTTTGAAAGACACTGTTAAGAGAATGAAAGACAAGTAACATGCAGGAAGTAAAATTTGTAGTTCATATATCTGGTAAAACACTTAATCCAGAATATGACAAAAATCAAAATTTAATTATAAAACAACCCAATTTTAAAAGATTGGGCAAAATATTCAAACAGATAACTCACAAAACAAAATATTTGAGTGGTAGTTAAATACATAAAAAAGGTGGTTTACATAATTTGGTATTAGGGCAATGCAAATTAAAACTACGGTAGCATACCACTGTTCACCTATTAGAATGCCTAAATTTAGAAAAGAATGACCAAGTACTGTAGAGCATATGGACCAACTTACACTCTCAAAAATGGGAATGTAAAATGGTACAGCCACTGGGTAAAACAGTCTGACAGTTTCTTAAAATTTTAAAAATACACTTAGCCTATGAGCCATCATTTCACTCCTAATTATTTATACAAAAGAAATAAAAAACATATATCCATACAAAGTTTTGAAAACAAATGTTTATAGCCCCAAACTGGAAACAATGCAAATATTCACCCATAAATGAAAGGATAAACAAACTGTGCTATATTACACAACAATAACACTATTGACACAGGAAACAACATTAGTAAATCCTAAATAATTTATATATATCTCCATAAAGCAAACTGTTTGCCTGGGGACTGGGAATGAGGAGAGGAGGGAGAGCTGGGAGATATGGATTGCCAAAGGTCCCAGGATTTTTTTTTATAGTGATGGATATATCCATTATCTTATCAGGATGATTTCATGGATATATGCATATGTTAAAACATTAAACTGTACACTTTAAAATGAGTAGTTTAACATATGTCAATTGTACCTCAATAAAAGTGTTAAAAATAAGCTATTAGAAAAATTATTTTAAAAATTTGAAAGTTGCTGGGACTCATAGCTATGTATTCATTCTCTCCTAATGTATGTTCCATGAGTACTTCAAAATAATAAGCATTCTAAAGTTGTTGGGAAAGCACTTTGTAAATGTCAATCAGGTCAAGATGATTGAGAGTGTTCTTGAACTATAACTTTAGTTATTTTTGGCTACTTTTCCAACAATCACTGATAAAATCTTGTGAGAATCTCTAATAATGGCTGTATATTTGTTTATTTCTCCTTTTATTTATTTATTTTTTTCAACTTCCAACATCTATTTTTCCTAACTGGAAACTTTTAACGCTTAAAAGCAAACCATTTCTCAACAATACTTTAAACTTCACACTTTATGTTCTTTTGTTTTAACAGAGTACACTGCATTATTTGTAAATATGAGAATGCATTCAGAAACTGGCAAACTACATTAAAGCAATCATACCAAAATTTTACTCAATACTGATAGGACTACGCAAATAAAATTCTCTATACAATAGATAACCTTTGCTATTATGTAACTTTGGCCCTCATAAGATAGCTTACATAAAATTACAAGTTACTTTTGTTGCATTATTCCAAGCAATATGTGTTAGTCTGTGTTAGAACAAAAAGACTACTCCCATAGGTTTCCACTAAGTACTTAAATCAATACTTAGAGCTCTTTCCCCTTCATTTAGATATAGGTGAGAAAAAAAGCTCATTTTCTGCATGGGAAATTCAGTTAACCATGAAATATCAGATTCAGAGGATCAAGTTTTATCAGATGAGATGCCAGTAATAGATTGTGGGCAACAATTGCAGTTAAATTTTGTGCCTAAGTAGTTCTTTGAGGAGTTTCCGCATTGACCATTGAAAAACACACTTTTTCCCCTGAGGCTCTGGGGAAATTATCAATACCATCAATTCTTTAGACATCCAAAGTGGCGACACAGGCTTGCTGTTTGGAAAAGCTGGTGTCAAGATGCAATCCATAGCTTCAAGCGGCATGGTTCCACTAAAGTTGATGATGAATTTCCATCCTTTGAAACAAGGCTTTCTTAACCGGTAACTGGCACAGATGCTACTGTGTTGGGGTTGTAGCCAGTTTTCTTAATGTAGATGCAGACTTCCATAAAGACCTCCTTGTATCTCTTTGTCTGTAGAGTGGTTCAGTGGGATCCATTTCATGAATATCAACCCAGTGAAACACCTGGTAAGGACAAGCTCAAAGATTTTTTTTTCCATTTTTGGAGAGACCAGCTTCAAATTCACCAACACAAGCACCAACCTTCAGCCTGAGGTAGTACAGTCAGCCTGACATATGCCTGTAATTATGTTTTTGATAAATTTTCTGAGTCCTGGGGCATTAATGATAGTTACAGAATACTTTCTGGTCTCCAAGTTTATAGAGAGAGATTAATGAAACCATGTTCACACTCAGCTGCCAGTTTATCTAAGAACCAGGAATAATTCAAAGACTCCTTTCGCAACTCAGCAGCCTCCTTATTTGCTTGATGCCACCACATCTGTAGATCAGGTGGCAAGTAGTGATAGACTTGCCTGAAACTACAATCCATTGACTATGATATTGACCTGTGTCTTTTCGTTACTCATTTGGGCTTAGATTTAGCAATGGTTATCATGACGTCTGGTGGCAAACCCATTGCAAAGAAAAAATGCCTTAGCTTTCATGTATTTTGAAGACCTGTTCCTAGTTTTATTTACATCATTATATCTCTCTGATGAACTGGCCATTTTATCATAAAATATCCCTCTCATTCCCTTTTGGAGATACATCTTTTCATGGGAGTCCATTTTGAAGGATATTAGTATAACTATACCAGTTTTCAAATGATTAATATTTTCATCCTTTTCCTTCAACTTATTAATGATTTCATATTTCAGTGCATCCCTTGAAGATAGCATATAGTTGGATCATCAATGCTGCATGTAGAAAATATGCGTGTTTAGACCATTTGTGTTTAATGTAACCACTGATATGGATTGGTTTGTAATCCATAATTTGTATTTTTGTTGCTGATATGGTCTTTCTGTTGCTCCTCTCCTGCACTCTTTTGGATTAATCAGTAATTTTATTTTAATGTTCCATTTTTTCTATTGGATTTTTAATAATACCTCTTTTTAAATTAAACTTTCAGTCACTAAGCTAACACAATGTGCATACTTATTTTAATAGAATCCACTTCGTTTTACCACTTCATATGTCAAATTTCATACCTGACACTTCCTATATCCTATTTCCATGTTTACACTTACTTTTTTCTAACAATATAATTTATTTTATTTATCCTCCATATTATTATACTATTGTTATATTTTCTTCTGCATCCATTATAAATAGCTATGATTTATGGATTGCATCTTGCCACCAATTTATCCAATTAATTTTATTAATTGTTGTTAAATAGTCAGTTGTCTTTAGAGAAATAAAATAGAGGGGAAAAACACATCTGATATTTACCAAAATTTTATTATTTCCAGTAATCTTCATGTTTTCCTGTAAATTCATTTTCCTTCAATGATAACACTTTTGGTATCTAAAGGTCCATTGAAAGAAAAATCTCAGCTTTTGATGATCAGAAAATGCATTTAACTACCTCTTACTTTTCAAGTGCATTTACACTGGAAACAATTTTTATTTGCCTTTCAGCACTTTAAAGATATTATTACCTCTGCAGTTCTACTATCATATTCTTAGATTCTATTTCCTTCTTTCCTTCCTACCTTCCTCCTCCTTTCTCTTCTCCTTCTTTCTTATTCTTTTCTTAGCTTTTTTTTTTTTTTTTTTTTTTGGTTTAGGGTTTATTGAGCTTGCTAAATCTTTAAGATCTTTAAGTCAATATTTACATCAATTTAGGAACTTCTCTGCCATTATTTTTTCTGCCTGTTTTCTCCCTCCTCTCCTTCAGGTACTATCCCTATGTGATATTATTCTACATATTTCTGAGGCTCTGTTCATTTTTCTTAAGTCTTTCTTTACTTCAGATTGAATTATTTCTATTGATCTATCTCTAGATACTTTCTTCTACCATCTGAAATCTGCTAACTCCAACCAGTTTTTTTTTTTTTTCCTTTCTACTACTGTTCTCTTCTAGATTACAAAATTGTTCTTAGGTTTTCCATTGTTCTGCTATTTCACATTTGCATGCTCATTAAGATTATGTGTATCTTTATGTCCTTAATTATATTTAAAATACATACTTTAAAATAGTTTGTACTTAAGCCAAGATCTGGATATCTCAGCTTGTTTCTTTTGACTGCTTTTTTCATTTCTTGACTATTAATTCTTTTTTATTTCTTTGTATATATACTAATGTTTTTTGTGGGTTTTTTTTTTTTTTTTGTATGAGGGATATTTTGGACAATTTTCTTTTTTCATTCAAGAGTGTTGATAATTTATTTAGTAGGCAGGTCAGTTATGGCTAATGATCTTCGGATTGTGTAGATTTGGCTCTATGCTTTGGTATGCTCTGTGGAAAGCCTGATGTCTGTTACCATGGTCATCTTTGGTGGAACTCAAACTAAAACTCTGTATCTCATGTATTTGAGGCTTAATGTTAACCTTTGCAAGGATCTAATATACTCCTCAGTCTGGGCATTGTCTTCCCTCCTAAGCTGCATCCTTTCTGTTGTCTCAGATAGGGCAATGAATGTTTTACGTGGTTTTCCACTCTACTGAGAATGTAACATTAGTGAATCATGCCACTGCTTGAGCTCTAACATCTCCATTCTGATGTCAACTCTGTTGTAACCACACTCTGGTAAGCCTCACAGAGTCTTGTCATGCACATGTACATGCAACTCAGCACTTGGCTCCACTTCCACGCAGCCCTCCTCTCCCTAGTGTCTTGTCCTGCTGTTTACAGTCTATTTGCCAATGTGGGACTCTTGTATGAGTCCTCCATAAATCAGTAGGACCATCATGGGGGATGTGGGGCTCATCCACTTTTCTTTCAGGAATTGCTCCCTCCTGACACTGTTATCCAATGCCTGAAGGTAGTTACTCAATGTATTTTATCTAGTTTTTCCAGTTATTTTGTTATTTACAGCAAGAAGACTAGCCTGGTACCAGTTAATTCATCATGGCAGAAATAATATGTTCAGCTTTAACTGACACTGTTAAATTTTCCCCCAAGTTGTTCAAAGCAATTGATAATCTGATTATCAGGTTGAAAGCTCGAGGCATTGGCTCACACTAGGATGTATTGCATTTTGGTTTTAATGTTTATTCCTCTGAATACTAATAATATTAAGCATATTTTCATATATTTCTTGTGTCTTTTAAAACTTTCATCCATTTTTTTTGTTGGGTTGTCCATCATTTCTTTCATGAGTTGCAGGTTTACTTATTCAGTGTTTGTGTCCTTTGTATATGCATATTTCATTTTACCACCTATTCAGTTGCTCTTTCAATCTCTTATGATGTCTGACAATAAACAGAAGTTTTCAATTAAATATAGCCCAAATTACCCACTTTCCTTTTACATTTAGCACTCATTGGGTTCTTTAAGAAATCTTTGCATACTCTAAATTCACAAAGATAATTGTTTTCCTCAAAAAGTTTTATTATTTATCTTTCCCAATTAAACATTCAATACACGTGGCATTGATTTTCTTACATAAGAAATGAATTACGACTCAAGACCCGTATTTTCTCATATAGATATTCCATTGATTTAGCACAATTTGTTGTAAGGACAATTTGCTTCTCATTGCACCCTTGCATCAATGTTTTATTTTAAAAAATCAGATTTCTCTAAATGCATGAGTCTGTTCCTGTGCCAATATTACATTACTGTTACTTTATAACGTGTCTCTATGCATGAGTATGTTCCTGTGCCAATATATATTACTGTTACTTTATAATGTGTCTTAATATCTACTGGCATGAGACTTCTTGCTATGTTCTTTGTTAAAATTGTTTTCTTAGATCTTTGAGTCTGCATTTCTATATGAATTTAGGATAAACTTGTCAATTTCTTAAGAATAACATGCTAAGCCTTTGACTGGGATTGTATTACAACCACAGATTAATTTGGAGTGAATTTACATATTTTTTCTATTGTGTCTTCTAATCCATACAGATAGTACATTTCTGTATTTGTTTAGATATTTTTAAGGTTTGCTGCATATTGTTTCGTGGTCTTTAGTTTATAGGTCATTTACTTATTTCATTAGGTTATTTCCTAAGAAGTTGATGTTCTTTTGCTGCTATTATAAATCATATTATTTTATGTATGTGCTATTTATTGTATCTGATGCATTAAAGTCTAACTGATTTTATATACTAAACTTTCAATGCTGATAGTTGTTTGTAGATTTTGTGAACTTTCCTTATAGAAATCATGTCATATATGAATATGAGTAGTTTATATTTTCATTCTGCTAGATAAATACTACAGTAAAATCTTAAATAGAAGTGGAGATATTTGGCATCTGTTATCAGAAAGAAAACTTTAAAACGGTCCTCCTTAAGCAAAGAGTTTGTAGTAGCTCTTTGTTTCTGTTAAAAATCTTTTCTTAAATTAAAACTGTTCCTTTATATTCCTACTTTGAACTTATGCAGAAGTCTGTCAATTTATTTCACTTTATCTTTCAAGATTTCCATACGATTATTTGCCCATTTTTCTATTAATATGCTGTAGTACATTTATTAATTTTTGAGTGTTAAACCATCCCATTTTTTTTCTGGAATAAACCCCAATTACTAACAATGAATTATCTTTCTTGTAGATTGTTTAATTCAATTTTATTAAATTTGTATATGTAACATGAGAAGGATTAGAATCACATTTTCTTTTCTTACAATGTTCTTTGTGGCTTTAGTATGAAAATTATGATGACCTCACAAAAATTACGGAGAAGTTTTTATGTTTCTGTTTTCTGGAAGAGTTTATATAGAATTGGTGTTATTCCTCTCTAAAAGTTTAGAAGAATCATTGGTAAAGCTTCTGGACCTAGAATTTTCTTTGAGGGACTTTTTCCTCCAATATAGTGGTTTCAGATTCTTTAAAAAATATTAGATTGTTCACATTTTCTGTTTCTTCTTTTGTTAGTTTTATAGGAGATTTTTTTTAAAAAAGAAATGTGCCCATTTCCTCCAGATTTCCAAATTTTTCATTATATTCACTCATTTCTTTTAGATATTATGAGAATTTGTAGTGATGTTTCTTTCATTCCAGCTTTTGGTATATTGTATTCCTTCCTTTCTCGACCATGCATTTTTTACTAGGCTTCTCAAGGAATCAATTTTAACTTTCGTCTTTTTCTCTAGTATTTTAATATATTTCGTTGACTTCTGAACATTTCCTTGATTCTACCTTCTTTAGGTTTGATTTCTTTCCTTTTATTACTTTCATACAATAATTCATTGATGTTCAGGTTTTCTCCTTTTCTAAAGTTCAATATTTTAAAATTACCTGCATATTTTTGTCTATATCCCACAAGTTTTAATGTTTTATTTTCCTTACCCTTTTTAAAATATGTTTTTTAATTTCTATTTTGATGTTATCTCTGACCCATGAATTATTTTAGAAACATTTTAGCCAAATGATAATATTTATTTATTTAAATATAATTTACTTTGTTTTTAAAGAGGTTTTATATTACAGAAGTTACATCAAAAGTAAAAGGAAAGGGAGCGGATGTAACTCAGTGGTTGAGAGCCTCCTTCCCATGTATGAGGTCCTAGGTTTAATCCCCAGTACCTCAAAAAAAAAAAAAAAGTATAAGGGATTTCTATATACACCCACCACCACCCCATCTTACAATTGTGTGGTATATTTGTTACAACTGATGAATAAATACTGAAGCATTGATTCTAACCAATGTCTATGATTTACACTGTAGTTTACACTTAATTCCAATGTCCTAAAAATGCCCTGTGTTCCACCTATTATTCCCTTCCCTTCTCTCAGAACCTCTGGTAACCACTATCTTTCTATCAATGTTACATGTCTACCCATTACTACAATATTAATAAGTTTATTTTGTCCATGGTTGTATCCCCCTCTTATGTTTGTTCATTCCTCAACCTTGAGGATTTGGGGATGGTGATGCCCACTCTGCTTCAGATTGAGAGGGGACTTAGATCCCATGGGGCATATAGATAGAACTGTCTTACTTGCAGTTGTAGATACTCTTTGTTTTTTGGATTGGGAGTTGTCCATAATCATCAATTTGTTAGTTGTCATGGGCTAGTCTGATGAACTGACGAGTAGGTGTTAGTCATAATTCTCCTGAGATTCAGAGCTTAACCGGCATATGAACTTACTGAAGATTTACATCTCTGAGATATATGTTTAATGGCTATAGTTCTAATTATAGGCTCAAATAAAAGGGGTAGAAGAATCATGTGTAGGGAAATTATAAATAAGTCTAACTGTTACACTGGGGAAGTGGGTTGTCATATATTCCAAGATAAGTTCCACCAACAGAATTCTGATTTCATGGGATTGTGTGCCTTGTCTATAGTGTCCAGTTGGCTCTAGAGCCCTCAGGAGCACCCCTATTTGAGGGTTTGTTCAAGTAGCAATTAGCAAGATTTGCCTGAGATGTGCATAAGTGTAACTTCTGGAATGACATCCCAAAACATTTTGAAATCTCTTAGTCATAAAAACTCTTTGATATTTAATGTTTTACCTTTTGGTCAAGGTCTTTTTCCAAATGCATTGCTGGTTGGTGCTTGATATTAATTTCTTTCTGCCAAGGAGGGTCATTCACCAGAAGTTATGTCCCACACCATGGGGAAGGTAATGCATTTATTTGCTGAGTTTAGCATAGAGAGAGGTTACATTTGACTAATAAGGAGGTTTTCAGGAGGTAACTCAGGCAATAGTTATCATTAGGCTAAGTTTCAATTTTACAAGAATAAAGCTAATAGTTACATGCATTAATAATGAAGACTTGACATATTGGTCACTTTTCTTTTATTAGGAAGTGCCTATGTACTCAAAAGATTCCTACCCCTCTATTTGAGATTATAGTAAGACTTCCCAAAATGGGAGTTTAATATTTTGTTGTTTATTGTGTGGGTCTTCACCCATTGAGATAACACCCTATGACAAGATAAACACATTTATATTCCATAAAAGCATGCCCCAGGTGCACCGACACCCTACACCAGTGACCTGCCCATGACATATTTGCCAAAAGGCATTCCCACTATTGGTTTTTTTTTTTTTCTTTATTTAATTTTTTTAAAAAAGATACTTAGATTACATAAATGTACACTAAAAATATAGAGATTCCCATATGCCCCACCTTCCACACCTCCCACAACCTCCCACATAAACATCTTTCATTAGTGTGGCACATTCATTGCAATTGATAAACACATCCTGGGGTTTTGCCGTTAAGCATGGACCATAGTTCACATTGTATACCACACTCTCTCCCACACAATTCTGCATGTTATATGATGACATAAAATGGCCTATATCTGTCGTTGCAATGTCACTCAGGACAATTCCCAAGTCCCGAAAAAGCCCCTGTATTACAACTGCTTTTCCCTCTCCCTGTCCTCAGAGCCTCCAGTGGCCACTAGCTCCATATCAATGTTGTAATTTCTTCCATTAATTGAATCACAATATGTCTATGTAGAATACCAGTAAGTCCACTCTAGTCCATAACTCTTCCCCCCATCCTGAGGTGTCTGGGATGGTGATGTCCACTCCACTCCAATTGAGAGGGGGATTATATCCCATGGGGAAGATGGATGGGATTATCCTGCCTGCAGCTGCAGACACTTTCCATTCCCTGGGGTGGCCATTGTCCATCATCATCTCCCCACCAGTTGTCCTGGGTGAGTTCAATGAGCTGTAGAGTAGGAGTTGCTGCTCCATCGAGGTTCTGGGCCCAGCTGGCACATGGACAGCCCAAAGACTCAAGTCTCTGGACATACACCTACAAACTCTAGCACCAAGTATTGGTTTGAATAGAAGGGACAGATGAGCCATATGCAGGGAATACATAGTAGAGTCCAACTCTGTCCCTGTCAGGAGCACAAACTCCAAAGTAGGTCCCACTGGCATGGCACCAAACTCCAGAGCTATCCGCCCTGACATAGGAACTGGGTGTCTCTAGAATCCTCAGGAGCCCCACTATTTGGTGTGATATCCACTTTGGAATTCTATGAGATCCTACTGCGATGTGCATAAGCATTACCTCTGAGATGACCTCCTGACTCATTTTGAAGTCTCTTAGCCTTATAAACTCATTTGTCTTTACTTTTTCCCTTTTTATTTAAGGTCTTTTTCCAGTTGCATTGCCAGTTGGCACTTGGTAACAATCCCTTGTGCCAGGGAGGCTCATCCCTAGGAGTCATGTCCCACACTGGTAGGAAGGTAATGCTTTAATATGCTGAGTTTGGCTTAGAGACAGGTGACATTTGAGCAACAAGAAGGGTCTCAGGAGGCAACCCTTAGGCACCCCTTAACAATAGGCTAAGTTTCAATTTCAAGAGCAAAGACTCATAAGGCTAGTCATCAATATCAAGGGCCCATCAGTGGATCATCCTCCTTCACCAGTCACTGCCCCTGCACTTGGGGGACTATTGCTGCTCCCTTAGAGAATGTGGCAGAGCTCTCCAGGATGGGAATTCAGTATTCTTTCATTTATTGAGTGATTCTCCACCCACTGTGACAATGCCCTGTGTACATTTGAACATTTTTATATACCTTACATTAATGCTCAAGTGAACTTCCTCCCATGCATCCCCATCCCTGACACCCAATACTGATGATCCTTCCTCACCCCAGTTGTAACCCTTCTGTGATCCAAAGCTTCTTCAAAGATGAAGCCATTACAATAGCTTAATACAATTAATAGAAAAATGAAAAAATAACGATAAGTTTAAATGTAAGAGATAAAACACATAATTTTTTTTAAAAAAACTAAAAATAAAATTAAATTAAAAGATTGGGATATTAAAAAATGAAAAATATGAAAAAAACATTTTTTTGACCTTTTGCCTTTTATCACTGCAATATCTGGTGTCCAGTCTGTACAGTGGCACCTTTCCCCTCTCATTGCCCAGTGTGTCACTATTTTTCATTTTGTTTTCAAAGAAGTTTTAGGTCACAGCAAAGTCACACACAGACTACAGGAGACTCTCATATACCTATCATCCTCCCCCTCACCTCCCCCCCATATTAATACCTTTTCATATGTGGATGTTAGCATTGTTATAATTGATATACAAATAGTGAAACATAACTACTAAACATTGTCAATGGTTTACACTATGGTTTACATTTTAGATCATACACTTTTATAAATTTTGTTAATATTTACCATGTCCTTTGTCCATCACTGTATGGTAATACAACCACATACCTCCACCTCTCCAGAGTTCATCTGTTCCCCCCTCCAGGCTTCCTCCAAGTTCCATGGATAGTCCAACCCATCTCCCCATCCCTGCTTACCCTTGCATTCAAGCACCATCAACCCCATCCACATAACTGCACCATCTTTACCACCATCCACTGCAAACCACCCCCTTCCATCTTATCATAGGTTCTGTCCAGATTGAGCATTGGCTCTCCACTCTCCACTCTCTTTCTATTTCCTGATAACCTATCTTCTATTCTCTTTCTCTGTGAGTCTGCTCAATATGTTTAGATCATATCAAGGAGGTCATGCAATATTTGTCCTTTGGTGACTGGCTCACTTCACTCATCATAAGTTCTTTCGGTTCATCTATGTTGTCGCATGTATCAAAACTTGATTCCTTCTTATAGCTGGGTAATATTCCATTGTATGTAAATACCACATTTTGCTTACCCATTCATTTGTTGATGAACATTTGGGTTACTTCCACCTTTTGACAATAGTGAATAAGGCTGTTATGAACATTGATGTACATATATATGAGTCCCTGCTTTTAATTCTTCTGGGTATATACTTAGAAGTGGGATTGCTGGATCATAGAGCAATTCTATAGTTAGCTTCCTGTGGAACCGCTAAACTGTCCTCCACAATGGCTGCACCTATTCTACATTCCCACCATTGGATGAGTGTTCCCATTCCTCCACATCCTCTCCAAAACTTGTAGTTTTCTGTTTTTTAATAGCAGACAGTCTAATAGGTAAAAGATGACATCTAATTGTGGTTTTGATTTGCGTTTCCCTAATAGCTATTGAAGTTGAATATCTTTTGATGTGTTCTTTTTAGCCATTTGCATTTCATCTTTGGAAAAGTATCTATTCAAATCTTTTGACCATTTTTTAAAATGGGTTGCTTGTCTTTTTATTTTTGTGATGTAGGATTTCTTTATACATGCTGGATATTAGGCCCTTATCAGGTAAGTGGTTCCCAAATATTTTCTCCCATTGAGTAGGCTGAATTTTCCCTTTCATGACAAACTCCTTTGAAGCACAAAAGTTTTTAATTTTAAGGAGGTCCCATTTATCTATTTTTTGTTGTTGCTCACACTTTGGGCGTAAAGTTTAAAACACCATTTCCTACTACAGATCTCATAGATGCTTCCCTACATTTTCTTCTAAGAGCTTTATGGTCTTGACTCTTATATTTAGGTCTTTGATCTATCTCCAGTTAATTTTTGTATAGGGTATGATATGATGATCTTCTCTCATCCTTTTGATAAAGATATACAGTTATCTAGCACCATTTGCTGAAGAGGCTATTATGTCCCAGTTGAGTGGGTTGATGGCCTTGTCAAATAGCAGTTGGCCATATATGTGCAAGTATATGACAGAACTCTCAAGTAGGTTCCATTGGTCAGTATGTCTATCCTTGTACCAATACCATACAGTTTTTACCACTGTAGCTTTGTAGTATACTGTGTGATTCCTACAATTTTCTTTTTCTTTTTCAATGTGTTTGTCTATTTGGGGTCCCTTGCACTTCCAAATAAATTCCATAATTTAGATTTTCCAGTTCATTAAAAAATATTGTTGTAATTTTTATGGATATTGTGGTAAACCTGTAAATCAATTTGGGTAGGCTAGACATCTTAATGATATTTCATCTCATCATCCATCAACATGGAATATTCTTCCATTTATTTAGGCCTTCTTGGATTTCTTTTAACAATGATTTGCAATTTTCTGGGTATAAGTCCTTTGCATACTTAGTTAAGTTTATTCTTAGATATTTGATTCTTTTAGTTACTATTGTAAATGGATTTTTTTTCTTGATTTCCTCCTCAGATTGCTCATTATTAGTGTGCAGAAATACAACTACTTTTTGCATTTGATCTTATATCATGCCACTTTACTGAACTTGTTTATCAGCTCTAGAAACTTTGTTGTAGACCTTTTCGGGACTTTCTATGTATATGATCATGTTATCTGCAAATAGTGCAGGTTTTACTTCTTCCTTTCCAATTTAGATTACTTTTTTTTTTTTTCTTGCCTAAGTCCTCAAGCAAGTACTTCTAAAACAATGTTAAATAAGAACAGTGACAGTGGGCATCCTTGTTTTGTTACAGATCTTAGAGGGAAAACTAGCATTTAGTGATTGAGTATGATGTTAGCTGTGAGTTTTTCATATATACCCTTTATCATGCTGAGGAAGTTCCTTTTTATCTTTCAATGTGTTTTTATCAAGAAAGCATGCTATATCTTGTCAAATGCTTTTTCTGCATCAATAAGGATGGTCATGTGATTTTATTCTTTCGAACTGTTAATGTGGTGTATTACATTGACTGATTTTCTTATTTTGAACCATCCTTGCATACCTAGGATAAAACCCACTTGATACTTGCATATAATTCATTTGTTGAGAATTTTAGCATATAAGTTCATTAGAGAGATTGGCCTGTAGTTCTCTTTTTTTGTGGTATCTTTATGTGGCTTTGGTATTAGGGTGATGCTGGTATAATAGACAGAGTTAGGTAATGTTCCCTCAGCTTCTATTTTTCGGAAGAGTTTAAGCAGAATAGGTTTTAGTTCTTTCTGGAATGATTGGTTGAATTCACCTGTGAAGTCCTCTGGTCCTGACCTTTTCTTAGTTGGGAGGTTTTTGATGACTAATTTAATCTCACCACTTGTGAGGGTTCTATTGAGTTCCTCTATTTCTTCTTTCGTCAGTGTAGGCTGCTTGTGTATTTCTATAAATTTGTCCATTTCATCTAAATTATCCATCTTTTGGCATACAATTTTTCAAAGTATCATCTTATGGTACTCTTGATTTCTGTGGGATCAGTGGTGATCCCACATTTTTTATTTTATTTATTTGCATCGTCTTTATTTTCACTATGTTACTCTAGCTAAGGGTTTGTCAATTTTATTAAGCATCTCAAAGAACCAGTTTTGTTTTGTTAATTTTTCTAGTGTTTTTTAAAAATTGTCAATTTCCTTTAATTTTGCTCTAATCTTTGTTATTTTCTTTCTTCTTTTTGCTTTGGGATTATTTTGTTGTACTTTTTCTATTTCCCCCTGGTGTGCAATTAGATCTTTGATTTTAGCTCTTCATTCTTTTTTAATTTAGGTATTTGTGGCTATAAATTTCCCTTTCAGCATGGCTTTTGCTGTTTCCTATAAGTTTTAACATGTTATGTTCTCATTTTCATTCATTTTAAGGAAGTTCCTTATTTCTTTTGCAATTTCCTCCTTGACCCACTGGTTGTTTAAGATTATGTTGTTTAACTTCAAAATATTTGTGCCTATTTTGTTCTCTGTCTCATTAATTTCTGGTTTCATTCCATTGTGGTAAAAATTACTTTGTTTAATTTCAATTTTTCTAAATTCACTGAGACTTGTTCTGTTACCTAGCATGTGGTCTATCCTGGAGAATGATCCATGTGCACCTAAGAAGAATGGCTAAACTTCTGTATTTGGGTCTAATATTCTGTATATGCCTATGAAGTCTATTCCCTCTAATGCATTATTCAAGGTCTCTCTTTATTTATTAACCTTTATTAACCCCAATATGTTCTATCTATTGTTGATAATGGTGTATTAAAATTCCACAATATGATTGTAGAGGCATCTATTTCTCCCCTGAGTTTTGCTATTATTTGTTTCATGTATTTTGGGGCACCCTGGTTAGTTTCATAAATATTTATTATTGTTCTTTCTTCTTGATAGATTATCCCCTTTTTAATATGTAGTGCCCTTCTTTGTCTCTTACGATAGTTTTGTAATTAAATTATATTTTGTCTGATATTAGTATTGCTACTTCTGCCTTTTTTGGTTACTGTTTGCCTGTAAAATAATTTTCCAACCTTTTGCTTGCAGCTTCCTTGCATCCCTAGGTCTAAGGTGAGTGTCTTGTAGACAGCATATCAATGGAGTATATGTCCTTAAGCATTCTGCCAAACTATGTCTTTTGATTGAAGATTTTAATCCATTAAGATTCACTGTCATTACTGTCAAGGCAATACTTACATTAGCCATTTTGTCTTTGCATTTATTTTTGTTATATTTTGTTTTTATTTCTCTTTTTATCCTTTGATTTATTCTTATTAATAATCTTCCTTTCTACACTCTCCTCCAATTCACTGGATGATCTTCTATCTGTTTCTTGCCTTTTCCTCTCATTTTTCCCCTCCAGGCTTCACCAGGATTCAATCCTAGGAACCTCAGATGTGGGAGAGAGGCACCCTGTCACTTGCGCCACCTCAGTTCCTGGATTCTGGCACATCTCACCTTAGCTCTCCCCTGAATTTCTCTTTTGTTGTGTCATCATCTTGCTGTATGTCTCGGCTCCCCGCACGTTCACACAGGCCTGTGGCTCGCCGCATGGGCCCAGCTCTCCTGCTCACTTTTTAAATTTTTTTTTTTATTTTTATTATGGGTAAAAATCAAAATTCTCACAATACATACAAACATTTGCAATATGATATATAAATATATATGCATATATGTGTATTTGCTTACAAAAATGTTATTTTTTTTATATATATATACATATATTTTAAGAGGTGCTTAGATTACCTAAAATATTATACGGAACCCCTATGGGAGATGTTTGTATATACATATATTTTAAGAGGTGCTTAGATTACCCAAAATATTACACGGAACCCACTGGGATTCCCATATTTACGAGGAGGTCCCCAGGATTGAACCTGGGTCCTTCCATATGGTAGACGAATGCCCAACCACTTGAGCCACATCCTCTTTCCTCTTTAGTATTTCTGGAAGGGCAGGACTCTTGTTGAAAAACTCTGTCAATTTATGTTTATCTGTAAATATTTTGAACTCTCCCTCATTTTTGAATGTCAGATTTGCTGGATACAGAATTCTTAGCTGGCAGGGTTTTTTTTTTCTTTTTGTACTTTATCTATGTCATACCACTACCTTCTTGCCTCCATGTTTTTACATAAGTAATCAGCACTTAATTTTATCATGCTTCCCTCAGATGTCTGGATCTCTTTTTCCTTACTGCTTTCAGTATTCTCTCTTTGTCTTGAGTGTTTGACATTCTGATAAGTATGTGTCTTAAGGTAGACCTGTTAGGATTTATTCTGTTTGGAGTGTGCTGTGCTTCCTGGACATGTGTATCCATGTTTCTCATTAAGAGTTGGGAAATTTTCAGCCATTATTTCCTCTAACACTTCTTCTGTCCCCTTTCCCTTCTCTTCTTCCACTGGGAAGAATGCATATATTTGTTTGTTTCATTGTGTCATTCAATTCCCTGAGTCCCTCCTGAATTTTTCCTATTTTTTAATCTATCTGTTCTACTATCTGTGCAATTTTAGATATTCTGTCTTCAAAATCACTACTTCTTTCCTCTGCCTGTTCAAATCTGCTGTTAAGTTTTGTAATTTTCCTCTTATAGGTCTTTAACATGTTTTACTAGAGTTATATCTAAGGATTTCATTTTTGTTTGTAATGTAAAGGGTGCTCTTTTTAATTTCAAATTTCAATTATTGATTTCTCATATATAGGAAAACAGTTAGCTTTTGTGTATTATACCTTTGTTCTGCATCTTTGCTATAGCTAGCTTCAGTAATTTTATAATAATGTTTTTATAATATAATTCATTTTTATAATAATTAGTTTAAGAATTATTTTGTTGATTCTTTGGGACTTCTACATGGACAATCATGTCATCTTTGAATAAAGAAAACTCTATTTCATCTTTCCCAATCTGTATAATTTATCCTTCTTTTTCTTGTCTTATTGCATTAGTTAGGACTTCCCGTACAATGCTGAATGGGAATGGTGAGCATGTTCATCCTTGTCTTATCCCCAAATTTAAAGGAAAGCATTTAGTTTCTCACCATCATGTATGATTTTGGCTGTGGAGTTGTTGTTTTTTGTAAATTATGTTTTCAAGGCAAGGAAGATCCCTCCCTATTTCTTGTTTGCTAAGAGTTTTATAATGAATGTGTGTTGCATTATGTCAAATGCATTTTCTGCATCTATTGATGTGCTAATATGTCTTTTTTCCTTTTTTATCCTGTTAATGTGATGGATTACATTAATTGATTTTTGAATGTTAAGTCACCTTTGCACACCTGGAATAAACCCCGTAGATTATGGTACATAATTATTTTTGGATACAATTTACCAGTATTTTGTTGAGGATTTTTGAATTCATGTTCATTAGAGATATTGACTTGTAATTTTCCTTTCTTGTATATCTTTGTATGGTTTTGGTATTTGGTTAGAGCTGGCCTCAGAAAATGAGTTGGGAAGTGTGCCCTCAGCTTCTAATTTCTGGAAGAGATTGTAGAAAATTGGTATCATTTTTTCCTTAAATGTTTGGTAGATTTCAACAATGAAACCATCTGTGCCTGGTGTTTTCTTTTTTGGAAGGTTATTAATTGTTGATTAGATTTCTTTAATAAGTACAGCCTATTCTGATTATCTAAATCTCCTTGTGTGAATTTTGGTAAATTGTGTTTTCTAAAGACTTGGTTCCTTTCATCTAACTTACAAAATTTTCTGGCATTGTGTGGCCACAAAATTCCTCTATTATCACATTAGTGTTCTGGAAATCAGGAGTCATGATCTTTTTAAAATTTCTTTTATTAATTTGTATCTTCTCCATTTCTCTTGGTTATCTTGTCTAAATGTTGAATATTTTTAGTGTTCTTTTCAAGAAACTTGCTTTTGATTTCTTTGACTTTATTGTTTTCCTATTTTCAATTTCATTAACTGGTGGTCTCATTTTGTTATTTCTTTTCTTCTGATTTTTTAAAATTTAAATTGACTTTCTTTATCTATTTTCCTAGGGGGAAGCTTAAATATTGATTTTAGATCTTTCTTCTTTTCTAACATAAGCATTTTAAGCTATAAACTTCCCTCTAACCACTGGTTAGACTGCATCCCACAAATTTAAATAAGTTGTATTTTCATTCTCATTTAGTTTAAATATGTTTAAAATTTATCTTGACATATCTTCTTTGGCCCATGTGTTATGTGGAAATTTGTTTGCTGTTTAATCTCCAAACATTTTGGAATTTTAGCTTTTCTGTTATTGATCTGTACTTTAAACCCATCGTTATCTGAGAGCTCATTTTGCATAATTTTTACTCTTTTAAATTTGATAAGGTGTGGTGTTTTATGGTCCAGGATGTGGTCTATCTTGGTGAACGTTCCTTGTGAGCTCAAGAAGAATGTATATTCTGCTCCTGTTGGATGAAATATTCTATAAATGTCACTTAAATCCAGTTTGTTGATAGTTTTCTTCAGTTCAACTCTATCTTTACTTACCTTCTGCCTGCTTTATTTGTTAATTACTGACAGAGGTATGTTGGCGTCTCTGAATATAATAGTTGATTTTTCTCTTTTTCCTATCAGCTCTTACTTCATTTTGATGCAATGTTCGATATGTGTGTACATTCAAGATTATTATGTCATCTTGGAAAATTGACAGCTTAATCATTATCTAATGCCCCACTTTATCTCTGATAATTTTCTTTGCTCAGACACATTCTTTGACTGGAATTAGTAGAGCTATCCAGATTTCTTTTAATTGGTGTTAGCATCACACATCTTTCTCCATCTCTTTAGTTTTAATTTTTCAATATCTTTTTGCATAAAGTGGGTTCCTTATAGACAATTTACAGTTAAGTCTTGTTTTCTTCTCCATTCTGTCTTTGTTTTTTATTTTTTATTTTTTATTTTTTTTTCCATTTACAATAGCAGTTTAATGAATAAAAAATTTAGGCATAAACTTAACCAAGGATATAATGGGCCTGAAACCATAAAATTTTATAACATTGTTAAAAGAAAACTAAGATCATCATAATTTATTAAAAGATGTTCTGAGTTCATGGATTGGAAGACTAAATATTGTTAAGATGTCAATTCTACCAGATTGATTTACAGATTCAATGCAATCCCAAGAAAATTTCCAATCAACTTTTTTGCAGAAATGGAAAAGCCAATTATCAAGTTTATTTGGAAGGGGAATATTCCTGCATAGCAAAAAAATACCTTTAAAAATAGCATAGAGATGGAGGACACTCACTTCCTGACTTTAAAGCATATTACTTAGCTACAGTGACATAAAAATAGACAGATTGACCAATGGAATTGAATTTAGAGTTCAGAAATAGACCCTCACATCTACGTTTAATTGATTTTTAAAAGATTTATTTATTTACTTTATTATTTATAATTTATCCCCCCTCACTCAGATGATTCTCTCATCTGTCTGCTCATTGCTTGCCTTTTCCAGAAGGCACAGTGAACTGAACCTTCCACATGGGTAGGCTAGTGACCAATGACCTGAGTCACATCCACTCCTTGTGGATTGTGACATCTGCTGGCTTGTGGCATCTGCTCATTTAGGCATCTATTCATCACAGTGTCTTTGTTTTTTATTGGTGCATTTTCACCATTCCCACTATATTATAATTTCCATCTCTCTGCTTAAATTTTATCTGTTATTGAATGTTAACTTTTCCTGTTAACATATTAATCACAGTTATTTTAAATTTTCAGTCTGATAATTTCAAAACATTTTCCATTTCTGAACCTGGTATGGTGGCTTGTTCTGTCAATTCTCCCTGTGTATTTTTCCTTTTAGTTTGCCTGGTGGTTTTTTTTTGGGAGCTGTACAAGATGGACTGAGTAAAAAGAACTGAGTTAAATAAGTCTTTACAGTGAGATTTATGTGTATTTGGCTAAGAGTCATGCTGTGTAACTCTGCATATCACAGGTTAAAATTTCTGCTTTTTTCCTTGTTTTGGCTTCTGTTGTTTTTTGGTTTTACATAGACTTCTTTTAAAAGGTCTGAGCCTTGCAGTTCTTCCCATTGAAATCTCCTGTTATTACATCAGAACCCTACTGATGTGATGGTGAAGTGTGGGGAAAGGAAAATCATTCTGTAATCCCGTGATTAAGTCTCCATCTTCTCTTGAGTCTACGCCCTTCAGCTGTGACCTTCACAAGTGCTTTTCTTTTTTTTTTTTTTTTTTTCCTTTGTTTTTCTTTATTAGAGAATTGTAGATTTACAGAACACTCATG
>JAKSZT010054231.1:2707192-2733728 GCA_026826555.1 Tolypeutes matacus | reverse complement strand
TCCGCAGCGGCCCGGGTCTTATCCCTGGGTGGCTAGGGAGATCAGCTCCGTTCCCCGACCAAAATCCCCTCTCCGGTTCACCGGGTGCTGACTAGCTCGTTTGCTCTGTTCACACAAGGTCCAAGGGGCGCCAGGCAGCCAGCTCCCCAGAAAATAAAACTTTTTCGCCCCCGCCCGCGGCTCCAAATGGCCGTTTTATTATTTTTTTCCGTAACCGCGGGGCTCAGCCGCCTGTGCCAACCTCCACCGGCAGCCTCAAAACTCACGAATCTCCACTGTTCGGTCCACGCCGCCGATCCGCGCAGAGAGATGTCCCAAGCCTCTCACTCCACGCGTGCACAGCACAGATCCCCGGGCAGGACCCCGTCCCCAATCCGCCTTGCTCTGGGAGCTTGCAGTGTGCGCCCTCCTACACTAACGCCATCTTCACAAGTGCTTTTCAGTTTGCCCCACTTCTTTAGGTGGGACAGAAAGGCCAGAGGGATCTGAAATTGGTTAAGCTCTGGCAAAATAGTTTTTTTTTTTTTTTTTGAGGGCAGCCCTTTGCTAAGGAGAACAGAATGTGCTGGGTTTTTCAAAATGGCCACTTCATCTCCTACCACACCATTGGAGATTTTCCTCCATTCTTTGCAGTGGGGTTTTCAGAGATAAAACTAACAAAAGTTTGACCCTCCTCCCTGTACACTTAAGATTCAAGTTAGTCCACACTGAAGCTCCTATAGTTCCAGTACCAGCTCCAGCAGAGTGTTTACACCCCTGACCATTCTTCTCCAAGTAATCTCCAATTCCATGTGTCTGCCTCTCTTTTCCCTTCTTGGGACAGATGCTTGCCCTATTACCTCACTTCTCTGATTGATCTAGGAAAAGTTGTTGCTTTTTAATTTGTTCAGCATTTTTTATTGCTGTTAGGATTGGAGGAACAACTTCCAAACTCTTTACATATTGGAGTGGAACTGGAAGTCCTTTAATAGCATGTTTGACCTGACAAAAATGAAAAATATTTCAAGCCACTAATATACATAAAATTATCGTACTTGCTCTCTGCAGCAGGAGTTATTTTTTACATTAATATAATGTGAAATATGGCACTTTCTTTAGCAAGCTCAGTTTACTACTAGAAGCTAAATAGCTGTTGTTCTATAACACTTCAAAAGAAATCATAGATTTATTAATTTTATCAAATCTTCATGCCATTTCTACAAATTCAGTAGTCATTTGATCTTCACAGACAATATTTGGAATATGTAAGGAAATTAAGGAAAAATATTCAAGATGTAATTATGCAAAGTGTATTTGATTCCCAGCTAAACAGTTGTATCTATTTTATCATCTACAACATGTAGGTAAAACATTATGCGTCTATTAAATCTCCACTCTGGCCAATGTATTTAATATAAGTTTTATGAGTTATCTAGTTATAGATTGTGGTATAATTACCCAGAGTGCTTGTCACAAAACCATGATACAAAAGACATTAATTTATTGTAATATAGCTATATGAAAAGAGGAAAGAAAATAATTTTTTAAAGGACCTAAGTGAATCAGTCAGAGTTCTCTAAGGAAATGACTGACAGGAGATACCTGTAAACAGTATGAGATTTTATAAAATTGTCTCACAAGACCATGGGGATGCACAAGTGCAAATTCCGCAGGGTAGGCTGCAAACCAGGGTCATCAATAAAGGTCCTTGATGAGTTTCCCAGGAGATGCTGAATGTCTGAAGTGGAGCTTGGAATTCTCTTTCAGAATGCTGAAATCACTTCCCTTAAGGCCTTCAACTGATGATGAGATGTCACTCTTTGCTTCTGGCAATCTCCTCAATTGATTGTAGATGTAATCAGCCATCTATGCAATCAACTTATCTATGAATAATGTCCATGAAATGGCTGGTACTGCAATCAGCCCTGTACTTCCTTGACTAAACAACTGAGCACCATTACCTGGCTGAGGTGACACATTAGGCTAACCATCACAGTGAGATTTAGGGGTGTTTGCTATAACCTACTTGATTTTATTTCTACAGAGTCTTTCCTTCCTTGGTTGCAATATTTAGACCAAATAACAATAGTATAATTTTCTTATGAGGTATCTTATTGCAAAAATAAAATTGCAAGAGTGAGATCAATTATTTAAAACTTCTAATGGTTTCTGCTTAAAGGTTTTAAAAACAAAAGGGAAGTTTTACCTTGAAGAGTTTGTATTAAATGGAAAATTACATTAAAAGATAAATATCAGTAATTTTCCTATGGTCTAAACATAGAGTGAAGTTGACAAAATGTTGACAAAGTATATTCCTAATTAGAATCCTAATTTCCTAATGCGGCCATAAAATTTTTCTTTATTAATTTATTAAGTGATTTATTTATTTATTTATTAAGTGATTTATTTATTAATTGCTTATAGAATGTTTAAGGACTCTAGTAAATGATTCTTCATACATCTTGAAATTAATTATTAATTGAGTTGTAATTCAAAGTGTAACACTTTAAAAATATTTAATAAATTTAAGTGAAATTTAAAGTTACCTGTACTGTATACAATTCTCATGACCAAAATAAAGATATTCTAGAAACAATGGATAATATACATGTTTTAAATCAATTAACTCAGTCTACATTGATGAACTTTACCATCCTCTAAATATACTCTCAATCCCTCTTATAGTTTCATGAACTAGGCATATTGGGCACTTCTTTATCCTTTATTTGTCACAAGAACTTTCAATGGGATCTTGTAGATTGGACCTATTTAAGATAATTTACATTTTCTTAGATGTAGCATTTAAGAAATTTTGAAAAAGACAGAAATGCATATCAGTTAGTTATGGAATATGCCCTGAATGTAGAAATCAATGGAATTATTTTAAGTACCCTTCAAATAAGATTTACATTCTTTTAAATCAACTGTCTTGATAATTTTCATTAAATTTCTAACTGACCCTAAATAATTGCCATCCTTTTATTACAAACCGATAGCCTAGTTGAGAATATTTAAGCCTTGTCTCAGTTTGCCACAGGACTGCCAATGCAAAATGCCAGAAGTGGCTTGGCTTTTATAATGGGAAATTTATTTGGGTAAAAACTTATAGTTTTGAGGCCATGAAATGTCCGAATCAAGGCACTATCAGAGATGCTTTCTTAGGGTCCTTCCACGTGATGAAGCAAGATGGGCACTGATCTTTGCCAAGGTCTGTGCTTTCCCCTCCAGAATCCACTCTCTCTCAGAGATTATCTGTGGGCAATCGGGCATAGGGCTTGTCTTCTACTAGGCCTCCTCTCTCAGTCTCAGCTGCTCTGCTTTCTTCCCGAATTCAGCTGTGAGCTATCAGGCATATGACAGGGCTTGTCTCTTCAGTCTAAACTGCTCCATGGGCCCAGCCCCTCAGGATCCTCTTTCTTTGTCTCTGTGCTCTGCTTGGTTCCAGCCTCTGGGAAATCCTTCAGCCTCTTGGGGCTTCTTTGTTTTCTTTCAGTCCTCTCTCACACACAAGATCAATATGACAGCTTCCTTTGTCTTTGTCTCCATTTATACCAGACCCAGCAAGAACACTGGGATGTCTAACTAACTCTCTCTAATCTTTGGGAAATGTGCTCTACCCTCTCTGTCACCTGGAGTGGCCAAACTTTCCCCGAACAAAGGGCTGGAAGATCTACCCTCTTCAAAATGCCAGGACAAACTTACCCTTTTCATGCATATAGGTGGAGTCCCTCTCCTGGCCCAAGAAGATGTCCCAATTCCAGACCTCAGCTTCCATGGTTTTCCTCTTGAAGCCATTTTTCCTTCAATCACTCCCCTCCCTGTCCCTTTTAGTCCAAGCTAACAATAGTTTCATTCATAGAGATCTGGCAAAAAACTTGTTGTTTTAGTATGCAAAGATCCAAGTTCTCAGACAGTAAGATTTTCCACCAGTCCTTCCTGGATAATTGCATTTCCAATCATGATGTAAAAGTTCCAAGTTTGGTTAAGTCCTCACTTGGGGCACTATCTTATGGCAGCTTATTTTCCTAAAACTCAGAATTTCTCAAGCTATCAATTTTTGGTTTCTTTGTGCCCAGCAAGTTAGTTCTCAGCTTATCTCTTTCTGCTCACATTTTGCTATAAGCTGCAAGGACAAGCCAGGCTGCATTTTCCACATTTAATCTGGATATCTCGGCTAAATGTCAAAGCTCATCAAATTCTTTCTTCCAACTAGCATCAGGAGTCAATTTTGCCAAGTTCTCTGCCACTTTAAAACAAGGATCAACTTTCCTCCAGTTTCCAACATTTTCATCATTTCCTTCTAAGGCCTCATCAGAAATAACTTTAAGATCCATATTCCTACCAACAGTTTCTTCAAAGCAATCTATGCCTTTTCTATCAAGCATCTCACAATTCCTCCAAAAAATAACCCTTACCTATTTATAAAGCCATTCCAACTTATTTGGTAATTGCAAGCAGCACGAATCCACTTTCTCAGTATCAGTTTCTATCTTAGTTTGCTACAGAGCTGCCAATGCAAAGTACCAGAAATGACTTGACTTTTATAATGGGAAATTTATTTGTATAAAAGCTTGCAATGCTGAAGCCAAGAAATGCCTTAATCAAGGCATCATCAGAGACATTTCTCAGGATTCTGTCACAGGGCAAAGCAAGATGGCTGCCAAGATCTGTCAAGGGCCCTGCCTTCCCCTCCAGATTCTACCATCTCCAGGAAATTAGGTGTAGGCAACCAGACATAGAGCTTGTTTCTTACTGGGCCTTGTTTCCCAGTCTCAGTTGCTCCACTTTCTTCCCGAGTGTAGCTGTGAGCTATCAAGCATATGACAAGGCTCGTCTCCTCAGCCTTAACTGTTCCATGGACACAGACCCTCAGAGCCTCTCGGGGCTTCTCTGTTTTCCTGCAGTCTTCCCTCTCTCATGTCAGGATCAATATGGCAGCTTCCTTTATCTTTGTCTCTATTTATATCAGACCCAGCAAGAAGGCAGAGAATTAACCTGAGTCATACATCACCGACATAGTCCAGTCAAAAGGCTCTCACACCCATAGGAATGGATTAGTTCAGAAACATAATCTTTCTCATTTGGAGTTACATAAACGAATTTCAAACTGTCACAGCCCTATTTCTCAGTTTCTATTTCTGTTACTACTCCCCCTCTCTGTCCCTACCATGAGAGTCCATAGTTGGAGAAACAAACAGGAGATTTTTTTCAGCAGGGCAAGAAAGTTTTATTGTATGTATTTTAGAGGGTATGTGTGTGAGACTTGGACCAAGTGAACTAGGGGTAAGAAAGATGAGTAGCTTTTTTGCCACTATTAATGGTTGCTTGATATGTGTCAGAACAATCTGATTAATAACATCAATTAATGCTTCTTTGTTGCCTTGAAAATCAGCAAATGGGTGAAACACAGCTCCTGCCTGGAAGTGCTCGTGGGATCTTCTGTTCAAGGACTTTTTCACATACTAATATGAGTTTGTTGCTTATTCTGAGTGTAATGAACTTACAATGATAATTCAATTTGTACAGCACTACTCTCAGCATTGTTTAAAGTATGGAAATATATTACACAACCCCATTAAGAGAGAGCCAGGGAGGAATAAACATGTACTGAAATTGTCACACCTGACTTTTGAATAATGTTAGCCTAGGATTCGAATTGCTAAATTGCGCAAATTTAAATAACCAAAAATAAACAACAAAAGGAAAAGTTTTTAAAATTGTTTTATTGGTAGCAATATATTTAGCATGTATATGGTAGCTGTAAAATTCCAAGCACACGTTAATAGAATGAGGCTAGTAATATGAACCTCTTTGATAAAGCATGTTAACATTTGACTTCAGAAAGTTATACAATGGTTAATAATATGAGTCCAGATTATAAATTCTACAGGTTGAAGATTGAAAGGTGCAATCGGAATACTTCAAGAGATGTACCTGAAAACTGAAAGCATAAATTATAAAAGCATTCCCTCCTACGCTTTAATCAAAACGCTGCTGTGGAGGAAGGATTTGTAGCACAGCGTAAGCTTAGAAAGGAACATGGTGACACTGAATTATCTTACTACTTAAAAATCAATATGAAATCAGGTGGGAATCAGTATTAGGAATGTGGGTGTCATTATTTCAAGGTGATCAGCTAGATTCACAGAACTGTAACAATCCCTGAAGAATGCAAGCATCTCAGAAACAAAGCTCGGATTTTGTGTTCAAAGCAGAACAAAATAATGAGCAGATGGTACTCTGTTCAAAGGGGGAATTTTGGGGCATCAATTTGTGTTACATGACCTTGCTGTTGTGTTGAATTCAGTGAAAGGCAGCAACTTAAATTCCGGACATTTAGCAACCCTGGCATCAAACCTTCAATGGTAAGTCACCTCCCAAATGCAGTGTCATCAAAACTCCTTAAGTATCTTGCATCCTGTTGTAGAGTAGCTGGTAATAGGCACCTTGGAAGGTAGCCTGCAGAGCTGATCTAAAAAGGCTGTGTTTGGGAGACCACCCTTTTCTAGAAAACAGGATCTGAGAGTGGCCCTGGAAAGGAATTGTGTAATAGAATCATGGAATTCACAGTGATAAAAACAGCAATTAGTGATGCAGCAAAAGTTATATACTAACATTTTATAATAAATGTAGAAAACAAATGCTAATAAGACCTGTAAATTGCAGTTAAAAGAAATAAAGATGCCAGAGAACTTTGTACAACACAAAGGACATGACTGAAAGGCCAATATATTTTCCATTGTACTGTTTAAAATTTACTATTTAAAAATAATTATATACTCCAAGTTGCAAAGAGGATGCAGAGCAGTCTCTTAGGTCCCTTACCTGGTGTCTCTGAATGGTGATATCACACATAGTTATATCATAACCATCAGTTCAAACAAAAACAGAGCTCTTCCATAACCAGAAAGTTGTTGGTTGTTGTCCCTTTTTAGCCATACATCCCTCCCAAAATATCATCCACTATACTTGGCAACCACTAATTTGTTTACCATTTCTATAATTTTGCCAATTTGAGAATATAATATGAAGGGAATCATACAGTATGACCTTTTCATGTTTGCTTTTTATACTCAATGACATGCCCTTGAGATCCATCCAACTTTTGCATGTATCAATAGCTTATTTCTTTTTATTTTTCTCAAAGATTTATTTATTTATCCTTCACCTAGTTGTTTTGAGCTCACTGACTGCTCTCTGTGTGTTCTTCTGTGTCTGCTTGTCTTGTCTTCTTTTCAGGCAGCACCAGGAACTGATCCTGGGACCTTCTGGAGTAGAGAGAGGCACTGAATCTCTTGAGCCACCTCAGCTCCCTGGTCTGCCACATCTCCTATTGTCTCTCTTCTGTGACTCTTTTTGTTGCGTCACCTTGCTGTGCCAGCTCTCTGCATGGGCCAGCACTCTGTGTGGCCCAGCTGTCTACTCAGGCCAGCTTCCTTTTCACCAGGAAGCCCCGAGAATCGAACCCTGGACCTCCCATATGGTAGACAGGAGCCCAATCACTTGAGCCACATCCACTTCCCAATAGCTTATTTCTTGAACATATTCATCTGTCTTAGAAGCATGCCCCAGGTGAACCCCTTCCCATGCGTCCCCACATCACTGACACCTCGCACTAGTGATCCTCTCCCACCACTGCTGTGACACTTCTGTGATCCAAAACCTCTACAAAAATGAAGCCGACAAAGTAACCAAATAAAATTAATAAGAAAATGAAATAATTTTTAAAATAATAAAATATAAAAAATTGAAAACCATTTGAAATAATTAAAAAAAATTTTTAAAGTAAACACTGTGTCTTTCCTCACTCTAAGATCTGTTGTCTTGTATGTGCAGTGACATTTTCATCCATATAGTCCCCCAGTGTCTTTTTTTTTCTGTCATTTTATCTTTAAAGAAGCTTTTGGATACAGAAAAGTCACATAAAGAATACAGGTGATTCCTATATAACGGGGAAATGGTAAGCATTAATGAGTTTTTATAGCTAAGAGATTTTCAAGTGAGTAGGGAGGTCATTCCAGAGGTTACGCTTATGCAAATCTCAGCAGGATCTCATTGACTGCCTCAAATAGCCGGGCTCCTGAGGGCTCTAGAGATATCCAGAAACTATAAGCAGAGCTCAGGAATTCAGCACCCTGTCAGTGGACCTTACTTGGAATTTATGTTCCCCAGTGAAATAGAATTAGACTCATTTATAGGTTCTCTACAAATGGCTCTTCTGTCCCTTTTATTTGAACCCATAATTAACACTATACTTGATAAATATATGTTCCAGAGACTTAAATCCTTCATCCATCTATGTGCCAGGTGAACTCTGAATTTCAGTAGAGTTGTAACACCTACTCTCCCGTTCATTGTACTCACCCTAGAAAACTAACAAGGAGATGATGATGGACAATGCCCATCCCAAGGAACAGAGAGTGTCTGCAACTGCAAGCAAGATACCTCCATCCGTTTGCCCCATGGGATCTAAGACCTCTCTCAGTTAGAAGCAGAGTGGGCGTCACCATCCCCAAATTCTCAAGATTGGAGAATGAACAATGGACTAAAATACACTTATTATTATTCCCCTACAGAATTATTATTATTCTAACAATGGAAGTACTCTTATTGATGTAAAGGCAGTGGCCACCAGAGGTTCTAAGAGAGGGGAGAGAGAAGAATAGGTATAATATGGGGACATTTTCAGGATATTGGATTTGTCCTGCATAACATTGCAGTGACGGATACAGGCCATTGTATATTTTGTCATAATCTACAAAATTGTGTGGGACAAAGTGTAAACTATAATGTAAACTGTAGTCCATGGTTAGTAGCAATGTTTCAATATGTGTTCATCAGTTGTAACAAATGTATCACACTAATGAAGGATGCTGTGAATGTGAGAAAGTGTGGGAGAGGGAGGGAATGGACCATATGGGAATTCCTTATATTTTTTTATGTAACATTTATGTACTCTAAAGCTTCTTTAAAAATAAAAAAAAAAGTAATACTTATTTGAAAAAATAGCTTATTTCTTTTTGTTACTGAATAGTCTTTCATGGTGTGGACACACCATGACTTCTTTACCCATTCACCTATTACTGGACATTTTGATTATTTCTGGTTTTTTGAGTATTACAAATAAAGTTTATTTGCAAAAGCATGTAGAAGATTTTGTGTAGATATATGTTTTCATTTCTCTGGGATAAATGCCCAGGAGTGCAATAGCTGTGACATATGGGAAGTTTCCTTTTTTTAAAGAAACTCTCAGGCTATTTTCCAGACTTGCTGTGCCAATTTAAATTCCCACCAGCAATGGGTGAGAGATCCAGTTTCTCCACATCCTCCATCATTTGGCGTTGTCAATATATATCTTTTTTACTTTTAGTTTTCATAGTTATTTAGTGATATCTCATTGTGATTCTAATTTGCATTTCTCTAAGGGCTAGTGATGTTGAACATCTTTTCCTGGGATTATTTACCATCTGTATATCCTCTTCCATGAAATGTCTCTGTCTTTTGACAATTTTCTAATGCAATTGTTTGTTTTCTTACTGTTGATCTTTAAGAATTCTTCATATATTCTAGATATGAGTCCTTTGCTACATATGTGGTTTATAAATATTTTCCCAAGTCTTTAGCATTACTTTTCATCCCCAAACAGGCTCCTTTGAAGATCAAAAGTTTTAAATTTTGATGTAGTTTAATTCATTCATTTATTTCTTTTATGCTTTATGCTTTTGTGGTCATGTTTAAGTACACTAAACCCTAGGTCCTAAAGATTTTCTCTTGTTATCTTTGAAATTTAGGCATTTAACATTCAAATCTATGTTTCATTTTGAGTTAATTTCTGTACAGAGTATGAGGTTTATGTAAAAGTATATTTTTGAAATTCTTTTCATTTCTCTTCTTGCCTAAGGTTATGCAATTGCATTTTTGTTGAAAAGTCTGTGTTTAATATTGAGTTGCTCTTGAACCTCTGTCAAAATAAGTTTAGCTGAACTCATGTGGGGCTATGCCTAAATTCTCTGTTCTGTTCTACTAATCTATGTGTTTATCCCTCCACTAATACCACAAACTATTCATTACTATAGCTACATAATAAGTCTTGAAATCAGTTAGATTGCATCATCCCACATTATTCTTCTTTTTCAAAATGGTTTTAACTATTCTAGTTCCTTAACTTTCTATACATATTTTAGAATATTCTTATTTATATTATAAACTATCTTTCTGGCATAATTACATAAATTATACTAAATATGAATATAAATTTGGGGAGAATTGAGAGCTTTACTATGTTGAGTCTTTCAACCAATAACATGGATATCTCTCATTTGTTTAAATCTTTGATTTCTTTCAAGAGCATTTTTAAACCTTTACACGTTTTGCATCTAAATATTTCATTTTTGAGTGACTAGAAATGGTAAAATATTTTAAATTTACATTTCCACATGCCTATTTCTGGTACATAGAAATACAATATTTTTGTATTGTGACTTTGAATTTATGGCCTTGATGAATTCGTTAATTAGTTCTAGGAATTTGAGATTTCGGCAGGATAATTCTTAAATTGGAATTGCTTGATCAAAGCATATGCTCATCTTTTCAAGATTTTGGTGAATATTAACAAGTTGCCTAATCAAAGATTGTGTTAATTTATACTCACTGCAGCAATAAATGAAAGAACCCATTCCATCACTCTTTCACAAAGAACATTGTTTTCATTCTTTTCCACTTTTGGAAATTTAACTTTAGAAGGAATAAGAAGTCCTTTAATAAATGTGATAGAGTTATATGTAGACTTTACATTATTTCAGTAGTAGATTCAAAATAGTGTGTATATTAAAAGCTATAACTACTGGTTGAAATAATCTCAGACTAGAATTTAACAAATTTTATTACCACAAAATTGGTTAAAAATAGAAAGTACTAGGATAGTTGTCTAGATTCCTATTTCTTTCTTATTCAAAAAGCACATTAATTTGAAAAAGATTTTAAAATTGCAAAGCTTTAGCCTCAGTTATCAATTGTGTGCTCTACTTTTCTTGAGGGAAATATTGATCCAATTCCTGGGTGATAAATTCAATTATCACTAAGTACAGTGTGTTATAGCTACATATATTTAAAATTTTCTTAATTATAATTTAAAATATCTAAGCAGAATAAGATCAGTTAGAATAAAAATAAACATGTAGACCTCTATAAGAGCATTTTCATAGTAAGTAAAAATGAATTCTTTTTATTTTAGAGCAAAACTCTTCAATTTAATGCCACATGGGGTCTTACAATTTACAATCCATTGACATCTGAATTTGGTTCATCCCTGGATATCTTTCATGAGAATAAAAAAGGTACCTTGAACCTACTATTTAGTGACTGATTTGAAATTATTTTCTCTAGCATCTCCAAAAAATGCTACTAGAGTGGTCTTAAGAATAGGAAAATACAAACCAATTACATGAATGTATGGATATACACATATCTTTAAATATAAAGCATACCTGACTGATGTTTCTATATTTAAAAGCCTTTTTTAAATACAAAAAAAAAAAAAAAAAAAGAGTATAAAACTTATGTGCTCACCATCCAGAATTAGTGTTCTCAGTACTTTTCAATATTTTGAATTTGGGATGGAGGAAAAAAACATTAAGGAGGTGATTGATCTGTTCTTTGGGTGTTCTACCAGCCCAATTCTGCTTTTTCTTAAGGGGAAATGGTTGCCACAATTGCCATGCAATTCTTTATAGCCATATATTGATTCTTTTACATGTGCATGTAGCTACAAAAATCCATCATTATTCTTTTAAAAGATAATGTACTTATTGCTTTATACCATGTAGAAAAGTTTTTGTGAACTAACACCAAGGATGATTATAGATATAGTTCTTCAACTATATTTTAATAAATCATAATAAATATCTCACTGAAGTTTTCAAAGAACATTGCTAAGATTAAGATTAATTATAGTGAGCATTTATTACTGAATCAAGGATCAGGTTATTTAACTTAGATTTGATTACTTTTAATTACTGATTTAAAACGCTGTTTTATTTTTAACAAACTCTTCCTGAGAAACAAGAAATCTTTACCTTAAATGAATAGTCTCTGAACATTTCCAATGAGGTCAAATAAAAGATGAAGAAATAAGGAAAAACAGATATTTCTGCATAAGAGTATATGTGTTGATGTGAGCAAATTTCTTTGCTTGGAACAGCTTAATAAATGTTTGTTGATTTAATGAAATGTAGACAAATAATTATTCTGTGTATATAATGCCAATCCAAATATATCCTGATTTTGTTGTTAAATATTTAGGCAATACTCTTAAGCACATGAGCTTAGGAGCTCTGGGAAGATCTTATTTGTTTTATTTTATTTTTATTTTTAATATATTTTTTATTTTTTAAAAAAAAGGTATTTAGAGTATATAAATGTTACATAAAAATATAGGGGATTCCCATATGCCCCGCTTCCTACACCTCCCACATTATCAACATCTTTCATAGTGTGGTACATTTGTTACAATTGATGAAAACATTTTAGAGCATTGCCACTAAGCATGGATTATAGTTTACATTGTAGTTTACACTCTCTCCCGCACAATTTTGTAGGTTATGGCAAGATATGTAATGGTCTATATCTGTCGTTGTAATGTCATTCAGGAAAATTCCCAAGTTCCCAAAATGCCCCCATATTTCACCTGTATTTCCCTCTCCTTGCCCTCAGAAGCTCTAGTGGCCACTGCCTCCATTTGAAAATAATACTAATCCAACCAGTGGTCCTTAGTCAGTTGGTATGATGAGCAGAAAGATAAGACGGCACCCAATGGCACTCGCCCTTGTTTAACCCCCTCTCCTTGGAGTGTTGGTGGAAGTTCTGAAAATGTGACTATCACTACCATGATTATGTTACATTATATGCAAAGGGAAGATTATCCAGGTGGGCTTTTTCTAATCAGGGTATTTTCCTGCTGCTAGGAGAAGAGGAAGCCAGGTTCTAAGTGTGAGATAAGCTCAACATGCCTTTTCTGGCTTTGAAGGTGGAGGAGCCATGTGGGAAGAAATGCAGGTTGCCAATAGGAGCAGAAAGTGACTCCCAGTCAACAACCAGCAAGGAAATAAGACTTCAGTCCCACAACCACAGAAAACCAAATTGGGCCCACAGCCAGAATGAACCTAGAAGCAGACTTTTCCCCAGAGCAGAAAGGTAAGAGCCCAGTCTGGCTAACACCCTGACCTCACCCTTGTGATATCCTAAGCAGAAGGCCAGTTGAAACTAGTGGACTTCTCATCTGTAAGTCATTACATTTTTAGCAATTTGTTACACAGCAATAGAAAACAAATAAATCAAGTCATATTAAAAAATATTTATTAGGTACTTTATTTGCCTAATATTGTAAAGTGAAAACACTGAGATGGTTTAAGAACACCTTAGATTTAAAAGGGTTTGAAGTATAGTAGAGAAGGAGATAAGAGAGAGTGTGGTCTACGGTGTGAACTGTGGTCTATGGTTGGTGGCAAGGCCCCAGGATGTGTAAGTCCATTGAGGGTGGTGGGCCACACTTGTGGGAGATGTTTGTGTGGGATGTGGTGGGAGGTGTGGGAGGTGGGCAACATGGGAATCCCAGTGGGTTCAGTGTAATATTTTTGGTATCTAAGCACCTCTTAAAATATATTTATATATATATATATAAATAACATTTTTGTAAGCAAATGCACATATATGCATATATATTTATATATCATTTTGCAAATGTTGGTAGGTATTGTAAAAATTTTGATTTTTACCCATAATAAAAAACAAAACAACAACAAAAAAAAACAATGCTGAAAACAACAACAACAACAAAAAACAATGCTGAGACAGTCCAATTACAGAGATATGCAAAGTACCAAAGAGCACAGTAGCTCTTCACTCACATCATCCCAAACAAATCTTTCCAATGTGGGAGCCACTCATCACAGGTAGTTAAATTTAAATATAAATTTTAATATAAATATAATTATAGGTCACATCAGCCATGTTTTACATACTCAATAGTCACTTGGCCAGTGGCTACCATATTGGACAGAACAGAGACCATTTCCTTCACCACAGAAAGTTCTACAAGTCAGGGCTTTTCTAGAATTACAGGTGGTTCTTGGAGTGAGTTAAACCTGAGCTGGGACTTAAAGGACAAATAATACCTGATGCAAAGGGGTCTCCTTTTATAAACCTTACCTGCCAGGTTTGAAGGGATTGGTTTTTATTTCCTTTATAACATATGGGTAGACCTTTTTAAAATGTAACTGTGGTTGGTGGCAAGGCTCCAGGATGTGTAAGTTCATTGAGGGTGGTGGGCCACACTGTGGGAGATGTTTGTGTGGGATGTGGTGGGAGGTGTGGGAGGTGGGGAACATGGGAATCCCAGTGGGTTCCGTGTAATATTTTGGGTAATCTAAGCACCCCTTAAAATATATGTATATATATATATATATATATAAAAATAACATTTTTGTAAGCAAATACACATATATGCATATATATTTATATATCATTTTGCAAATGTTTGTATGTATTGTGAGAATTTTGATTTTTACCCATAATAAAAAATATATATATATTTTTAAAATGCAAAAAAAAAAAATGTAACTATTGTTACCAAATATATCAATCCCACTACTTGCCACTGAATAAAAGGTTATCTCTCTTTCAAAAGGATTCTTATTACAACTTAAACATGACATGTGTCAGGAGGAAGTACAGTTCCATCTGCTGCTTGACAATTTCTCTAGGTCTTCCTAAATATTCATCTTTCTGAACAGAGGTTAGTAGTCTTCCTCAAGTGCTTGAAGCAAAGCCAAGACAGATAAATTGGACTCTGCTGTACTGGAAAAGCAATATACCTACTCATTTTCTTTTAGTGGTCGTTGTCTAATTTGCCAGGTCTGCTATGTCAAATACCACATGATGTCTTGACTTGAACAGGAATTTATTGGTTTTGGAAACTAGAAGTCCAACACCAAGTATTGGCAGGGCTTGCTTCCTCCCAAGTCTGTTGTGTTCCAGCAATCCTCTATCACAGGAAGATCTGTCTCTTTGGTCTCCTCTTGTGGATTTCTCTGACTTCTGGCTTCTACTTACTGACAGTGTCCAAATTTTGATTTTAAGGATTCCAGTCATATGGATTAAGTTCTACCCTGACTCAGTTGGCCACATCTAAATCAAAGGTCCTATTTTTAAATGGGTTCACACCCACAGGACCAGGGGTTAAGACTTGAACATGTACCATGTAAGGGACATGGTTCAATTCCCAACAGTCATTTTATAGTTTTTTTGCAATAGAGATCTGCACTCACAATGGACGCTTACCTTCTTTGATCAGCCAGAGAAGCTTTCACCCTTTCAAGAAGAAAAGAAGGGACACTGAGAGCAGTGACTCACTGAATTCCAAGAAGGAGTTGCCCTCACAGGTCGGGGTAGCATCACAGTGGACAGAAAGTGAACAAACATTAATGTTACACATTCTACCCAATAATGTGCAAGAAGCCTGGCAAATCTAGGGTCATGTTGTCTATATATGGACTTGTAGAATTCTTGCCCCTACTCTTCCTTCTTGTTCATGTGACTGTTCCTGATATTTACAGAAAACTTGAAAATCCCAAGCAGTGTTGTCAGTGCTTTACATAGTTTGTTTCATTTATTAGATTAAGACCTATTACCATTTTAAATTTACAAATAAGAAAACAAAGTTTCTTACAGTTTAAGTAACTTGTCAAAACACATACCTTCTGCTGGGACATCTTCCCTTGGTCTCTGTGGTGGTTTGGAGTGGTATGTACCCCAGAAAAAAACATGTTCTTAAATCTAATCTATTCCTGTGGGTGCAAACCCATTGTAAGCAGGACCTTTTGATGAGGTTTGTTCAGTTAAGGTGTGGCCCAACCCAATCAGGATGGGCCTTACTCCTATTACTGGAGTCCTTTATAAGCAGAATGGATTTCAGACAGAGAAAGATAACGTCACAGAAGCAAGAAGCTGAAATCAATGAGACCCAGAAGATATGCCATGTGCATTGCCATGGGACAAGCTAACAAACAAGAATCGCCAGCAACCAGAACCAGAATGTCGCAGTCTTTGGTGAGAAAGCATCACCTTGATGCCTCGATTTGGACTTTCTTTTAGCTTTAGCTTCAAACCTCTAAGCTAATAAATTCCCATTGTTTAAGCCAACCCATTGCATGGTATTTGCTTGAGCAGCCCAGGAAACTAAAACAGTCTCTTTACTCTGAATCAAGTGTCTGGCGCTGGTTACAACATCCAAGGGCAAAAAGGAAGGTGAACTTTCCATCTTAAACTTCAGAAGGGCAATTTCTAAGCCTGGGTAAGTTGTGTGTGTGTGTATGTATGTGTGTGTTGTGTATGTTTAGGTGGATGATAGAGTTTAAATATCTTAAACATGCCTTGTTTGAAGTTGCATAAAAGGGAAGACAGCAGATGAGTTAGCATGGGCAAACTCTGGTATGAGAAACAGCAGTATGAGTGTGAGTGTGTGTGTTACTTAAAGGAGTTAGCATTGCTGGAAATTGAGGTGGACAGGGAAATCATGAAGATCTTGACTTATATGTTAAATAGTTTCTATAGAATTTTAGGACCACTGAAATTTTGTAAACCCAGAAGTGACAAAGTCAGACTTGCCACTTTTGGCTGTAAAAGAAATTCTACCCTACATGATAAAATATAAAGTCTTAGCATTTTGGTTTATATGAATATAAATATCTCACAGAAAGGAAAATAAACATATAATGCAATTGCAATTAGTTACTTAGGGTTCCAAATATATGTTTTTAAAAGGAATTCCATGGATGGACTTTAAGGGATCCAGGACTTACCTGAAACTAAGCAAAATTTTGTTGGTATAAGCATGTTTCTGTAAAGTGAACGCATTTATTTGATGGAATTCTCAAAAAGATCAACGACTTCAAATTATTTTAAAACCACTGTTTTTTTAAAATATATTTTTTATTTATTTTTAAAAGATACTTAGATTACCTAAAATGCTACGTAAAAATATAAGGGATTCCCATATGCCCCACTCCCCACACCTCCCACTTTTCCCCACATTAACAACTTCTTTCATTAATGTGGTACATTCATTGCAATCCATGAATACATTTTGGAGCATTGCCACTAAGCATGGATTATAGTTTACATTGTAATTTACATTCTCTCCCATTCAATTCTGTAGGTTATGGCAGGATATATAATGGCCTGTATTTGTCATTGCATTGTCATTCAGGACAATTCCAAATCCTGAAAATCCCCCCATAATACACCTCTTTTTCCCTCTCCCTGACTTCAGCACCTCCAGTGGCCACTGTCTCCACATCAATGATATAATTTCTTCCATTACTAGAATCCCAATAAGTCTATAGTATAGAATACCAGTAAGTCCACTCTAGTCCATATTTTATTCCCCAATCCTGAGGATTCTGGGATGGTGATGCCCACTCCACTTCTAACTGAGAGGGTGTTTCGATCTTATATGGCTGATGGATGGTATTCTCTTGCTTGCAGTTGTAGACTCTTTCAGTTCCTTGGTATAAAGGTTGTCCATACTCACTTCCTTGTTAATTGTCTGGGTGAGTCCAATGAACTGGAGAGTAGGTGTTGCAACTCCTCTGAGGCTCAGGGCCCAGCTGGCACATGGACAGCCCAGAGATTCAAGTCTCTTGGACGTACACCCACCAACTCCAACACCAACTATTGGTTCAAAAAGAAGGGACAGAAGAAGAATTTGTAGAGAAGTCACAACTGAGACCAACTCTGCCACCGTTTACATCACAGAAGTCTAGAGCAGGTTGTGCTGAGTGAGAAGTGCCAAACAGTATGTTATTATGAATTTACTTAAAATACAAGTGAGTGTAAGATTAGGATTTCAAGACCTATGGAAAACATCTATGTTTTAGTATGTATGTGTTATGTAATTGTGTTAGTGATTTATATTTATATATTAACCATTTCCTTTATTGCATAATTTGTATATTAAATCTATTTTTCCCTCTTCATGTATCTTGGAATTGTACTTAAAATAATTTCAATCATTCTTTGCCTTCTTTCTCTTTCTTTGACCCTTTGTAGGACAATGTGATAGCATATAATTTTGCTCATTTAAATGGCTCTTGAGAAAAATAATTGACTTGGCGCCACCTAGGAATGGAATACTTTTTCTCACATATTAGCCAGATGATCTTATCAAATGTGACATGTCCCAAGTGCTAATTTCACCTATGTGTGCATAAACTTGTGACTTGGCTTTATATGCACAGTCTCTGAGCTCACTGCTTTCTAACAATGAAGATGGGTGGAAAACAAAGCAAAACAAAACAAAACAAATGGTCAAATGACCAGAATTCTCTTTACCAATGAAGAAAAATAACTTGTGAAAAATTAGCCTTTGGCAAAGTTGGAGGTTGGACGCAGCATTCTGAGTAGGAAAAAATACAATAGAAAGACAAATTCACACTGGGTATGGTGCTGCAAAACCTACTGTTAAGCTCTGATTTTATATTATTGCATCAGCAATTCATTTTATCCTACTTTTCTTAACAAAAAATTATCACTTATTACACATTTCAGTATTTACTTATATGCAATATGTATTGATATTTTCTATTGATGTAACAAGTATATTTAGAATAAAATCAAGCCTAAATTATTTCATCCAAAATAAATCTTTTCATAAATAAAAGGAACCATTTATCTTAGATGTTGTTATTCCTGAAATCAGTGGGTGTTGGGACATGTTCTAGAGAGAATAATATAATCCTTCTTCATGTATATGATTGAAAATCATATTAATTTGCTCTTTTTCTGAAGGAACTGTATACCTGTCACTCTTCCAAATCTTGACAAAAACTGTTCCTTCCACCGTTCTATAAATTTGCATGGCAAGGTTTACCTTCCTGGAGGAAAAGAAGGAGACCTTGAATTCTTTCCTTTGTCAGTCAACACAATCAGAATCTTTCTGTAGGTCAGTAGCAGTACCTCCGTGATCTGCTTGTAGGCGAAAATTCTCCAAAGGCTTATGGAAACTCATTGATTCCATGTTCTCAACACTCCAAGGGCAGTACTGGGTGCAGCGTGAGTATGGTTGAGCCTGGCCTCAGGGGTTCTGTGATGCTGTCGTGGTTGACATATTTTGGAAGTGATGACCACGATCAAAGTAAACCGCTAACAAAGAGACAAAATTTTGCCATCCAGAGATTTTTTTTTTTTGATGGGGAGTTCACAAGGTCAATCTTTACCTTAAGAAACTGTGATGCCTACCATCAGAAAATTATGATGGGTTATGCATTAATTTTGATGTAAAAAATATAACTTCAGGAGTAAAAGAATTTGGTTGCTTAGAATAATTTCACCTACAGTAACATATCCAAAGAAATTACTGTGGAACCAGCAATTTCTACAATCAATTTATTATTGATTCTTTTTACCTGTTATTTTCTATGAATTAAATTTATTATCTGATGTAATTATGATAGGAAGAATGCCAGCAAGAGAAAATGGTAGTTTATATCTGTTTCATATTTCATATATATATACATATATATATTTATTTAAATTACTCTTTTGAGTGTCATTCCAACAACTATCACTAAATGACATGGAAGAATGATTTCAGAACAATGCTTCTTCTCTGGAATTAAGTGTAAATGGAATGTATCAATTATATTGGTAGTTACCTATCAGATTATGGAAATCAGGTATCTTAGATTAACCTCAAAATTATCTGCTTTAATCATAGCAAAAACTTATAAAAGTCCAGATACTTCTATTTATCTTTGTAATGTTGAATTTTTCTGAGGATATGGGCTTGAATTTTGACATAGCATTTGCTGGAAGGTGAAATTGAGCCAGTTACCTCCAATCTTTAAATATTATTTTACTCACCTGAAAAAATGAGGATAATAAATCTCAACTTATAGAACTGACACTGAAAATATGTCTTAAGCATTGAGAACAATTCCTGGTATATGATAAGTTCCCAACACAAAATTACCATGATTATTATTTTTGTTTTCACTGCTATCATCACCTGTCTCATTTCAGCCTTCTCCATGAACATGTTAGCATGATGTCTAAAGTAACTAAATGTATTAAAAATTAAATGAAATCATAGTTATAAAATTCAATAAAAACATAGTTAAACCTGACTTGTAAGTAAAACAGATACATGAACAGAAATTTCCTACCTAGACATTATAAATATAATAGTTTTATGACTACATAAGACAGAAAATTTAAAATATGATGATCTGTTGATCAAGGTAATACTGAGAGTTAATAAATGTTAGTAATGACATGTTTTTTTAGATACAAGATTAACATACAAAAACATGAACCTTCCTATACATCAAAAATGAAAAAAAAAAGCAAGAGAAAATAAAATCACCATAGAAAAATGTTATAGAATTATACAAAGGCTATAGTAAAAACATTATAAAAACAACAATTTTGATTTATACAGAAATAAAAATACTGAATTTTTTCAGCAATTTATTTTTTGAAGGTCTGAATAAATTGAGTAGTATTCCATTTAGCTAAAAAAAATATACAGATGTCATTTTTCTACAAGTTAATCTATTAATTGAGAAAAGTTCAATCAAAATATATAAGTCATTTTGGAAAGAATTTGACAAGGTGATCCTAAAGTTAATATGAAAGAGCAAGGGGCTAATATTAATCAAAATATTTTTGAGGGGAAGAAGCTGTCATATTGATCTTTCAGAAATTACAGTTTATTCTAAGACTATATAATTGATACAGTATAGTATTAGCATAATATTGTTGATATGTGAACCAAAGGAACTAAGTAAAGAGCAAAGAGAGTAACTCAAATATGTAAAAGGGATTTTTTTATTATTTACCAAATATTTACTGAGCATCTGTTAAGCATGAGGCACTCCTCTAGGTATTTGGAACTAAGAAATATAGAAACAAAACCAAAATCTTGGCTCTTACAGAATTCATTTTCTTACATAATAAGGGATAGATAGATAGCTAAATAGATAGATAGATTATAGATGATATATAGAGAAATAGATTAACATAATTTCAATTGGCATGGAAATAGTGGATTGATATGAAAATGGTTCTGGGAATAATTATTCAATATGCATAGAGAAAATGATAAAAGTATCACATCCTACATATTTGATGGCAAAACAAATGTATACTAAACTTACTTTACTAAGGAAAGAGATTGCAAGACAGGATATGAATAGTGAAGGTTTGCTACAATTGGTAGTTGTTCAAAATAGTTTCAGCCAAGATATGCTCAGGAAAGAAACAGGATGGTTCATGTAAAACTGAAAGCAAACAGTCAGTCTAGTAATTTGCAAACTTAGAGAGCTGGAAAACTTGAGTTCTTCTAGTTTCCAAAAAGAAAGAAATGGAATTTGCTAAAGGTTTTATGTGACAATGGTGTAGCAAAACTTCTCAGTTGAATAAAGTGACTCGGGCCAATGATAAAAATAAGAATGGAGTTTTATGATCTATTTAAGGTATTTAACAGGTTATAAAATTCACAGAATGGAGTGGGAATTTAAAGCAAAGGAATAAATCAAGCAGAGTAATCATGTACTTCGGGTGACTACTGACAAATGAACTTGTCTAGAAACAAATAGAGAGAGGCCTACTCAGGATTTCAGAGAATTGTATGGCCAAAGTAATCACCTGCTAGAACCCTTCACATCTCCCCAAAAGTAAACTCCTTTGGTAGAGAATTTAAACAACCCTGAGACTTCAAGCAACTTTCAAGCTCCAATTGTACAAGCAGGAAGTGGGCTACAAAGGCAGTGCTGCTTGTGTGGCTCAGGAAGAATGTAGGATAAGAAATTCCCAAGCCTGGAGCTGGGACTACAGATGGGAAGATCCCAGAAAGCAGACTCAGGATATATCAAAGAGTTTTCCTCACCTCAAGTGTAAGAGTCCTTCCCATTGGCTGTTCCACAGGACTCAAGGAAGGCTATGGACTAATCCCTCTCCAACCCCTGAACTAGATTTTTCATCGCCATCAATCTTTCCTCCTTTCTCATTGTATAGGAGGTGTTGGAAAGGGTTTGGGTGGACTTTTGGGAAGCAAAGGAATAAATCAAGCAGAGTAATCATGTACTTCGGGTGACTACTGACAAATGAACTTGTCTAGAAACTTTTGGGAAGTCACATGTGACATCATGGAGTAGACAGGAATCAATTGGAGATCTCAGTCTGCTTGTATATGATGTCCTTGGGGAAGGTGTGACGGTGGTCTCCCTGTAGGAAGTAGAGTGAAATGTATAATCAGTCATCAGAAGGGTCTTGGTGGTAGCCAGTTTTCAACCAATATCTAGTTTTCTAAGGCTCGGGCACATAGCCCGAAGCATTTCACAAACCACTTGTCCCCCAAATATGCAACTCTGTGTAGACCGATGTAACTGTTTCCTGGCCAATGTAACATGGGTAGAAATGAAAACATAGCATTCAAGCCTGACTGTAAAATGTTCCACAAAATACACCACATACTTTTTCTTCCCTTTCCTCACGTCTCGTTGATACAGCTGAAAGTGAAAAATGCCCAGAACCTAGAAAATGGCAAATGTACTCATTGGATAAATACTATTTATTTGAGCCACTCATTTTGAAGGGAGGTACTTAGGAAACATGCCTAACCAAGAACATCCTTACAAAACTGTCTGAAAGGGAGAAATAACTTTTTTTCATGTAAGAAACTTTATTTTTAAAGAAGTTTTAGATTACAGAAAAGTTACATTAAAAGTCTAAGGGATTTCCAAATACACTACCCCCTCCCCTCCCACATTTCCCCCTATTAATAACATCTTACATTAGTGTGGTACATTTATAATTGATGAACAATTATTGAAGCATTGTTACTAACCAAGGTCTATAGCTTACATTATGGTTTACATTTTGCACTGTACAGTTTTATAGGATTTGACAAAATGTATAATGGCCTGTGCTTTTCATTGAAATATCACGTAGATCAATTCCAGTGCCTTATATTCCACCTATTCTTCCTTGCCCCTGTTCTCAGAACCTCTGGTAACCACTATCATTATATCAATGTTCAAATTCTTCCATTACACAATAATGATAAGTCTTTTTTGTCCATGGTTGCATTGCTCCCTTATGTTTGTTCATTCCTCAATCTTGAGGATTTGGGGATGGTGATACCCACTCTGCTTCATACTGAGAAGGGCTTAGACTTATGGGGCAGATAGAAGGAACTGTTTTGCTTGCAGTTGCAAATACTCTTGGTTTTTGGTATGGGAATTGTCCATCATCATCATTTTGTTAGTTGTCCAGGGCAAGCCTGATGAACTGGAGAGTAGGTGTTGGTTGCAACACTGCTGAGATTCAAGGGGGAGAAATAACTTTTTAATTGTGTTAAATCGCTGTTGTTACTGTAGCTGGCACTGGCATACAATAGTCTTAGCATTTACACTATAAAACTTGTTCATGGGTATATGTTTTGATTGAGTCATTTTTTATACTTGTCCTCTGTTAGAAATACATATCAATAAAAAGTGGTGGAGTGGTGGAAACAAGTATCTTTTACTTCTTCACCTTACTTTCTCATTCCTTTAAACTATAATTGCATTTCTTTGAGTTAATACTGATCTCATGTTGAATTGTATATCCTGCCTTCCAGCTAAGTCTAAATTGTATTGTGAAATTGACAGTCTAGTAATTGCCCTCTACTAAACTGACTTTTTTAAAACTTTATGTCAACTTCAAAAAGTAAAATAACAGAAAAAAGGAAGCTTAACAAGTTATGCTGCCTTCTTAAAGTAATACTTTTTTAAAGTGATACTTTAAAAATTCTGTCCAGGCACATTTATCTTATTTAATCCTAAAAACAAACTTAATTGTTTTGAGAGTTCTGATAGATGAATAAATGAGCACAGATTGGTTAAATGACATGCTCAAGTTCTCCTTGTTAGTGAGGAAAATTAAAAGAAAAATGCTTGATCATATTCACATCTCATAAAACTAAATCCCATATTTCTTACCTTTAACATTGATATAGTACCTTCTTTGCCTTTGCTACAAAATATTATATCACTGTTAACTATAGTTAGCAGGATATTGTGTTGTGCATTTCTTTTTGTCCCATGACTGTGGCTGAATTCAAATAGACTAAAATAGTGCCACACGTAACAAGACGGTGTGCAACACACAAGCATGGCTACCAATATGTGGGTCCCCAGGTTAACCATGGCCACCAGTAATCTCCCCAAAATTGAAAAATTTTGAAGAGATTGGACGCCAGATATTGCTTTACCAGGCGATCAAACAATGATAACAGGATCTGATTTCTCTTCGTTCATCTCCTACTGTTTCTTTAGCTCTAGTATGACTCTCTGGCAAACTCTCCCTTCATGGTCACAAAATATAAGCTTATGGGAACTACAGAAGTATTAACTTCTAGATCACAAGTCCAATGGAAAACGAAACTTCTACCCTCTGTCAATTGAACTTATTGTCTTGAACTGGGTCAAGAGCCCATACTTGAAACAATATCCATCTGCTTTGGGAATAGCATCTGCCTCAGAATATGGCACATCCACCCACAGGATAGGATTGAAGGACAAGTTGTACTTCAAGGAAAATTCAGTATGAATGAAGGTCAAGGGGCCAAATTGATATCTGCTGGATAGACCACTTTTGTCTTGCTCATAAATAAACCAAGATCTTAAAAAACAGTGATTTCACATAGTAGTCTCATTATAAATACACATAGATGGGTAAATAAGATGAATATATACAATATATTTCAATAAGGTATTGTATATGAAAGTATAATGAAAATAATTTTCATCACTAGAGACAGTCTTATACTCACATATTTTCCTCAAGTGGCTACAATAGCAAAACTTTGAACACTTAGTAATTTTCAAAATTATTTCACTGATCTTCAATAATCAAAGTTGCAGTACAGTTTATGAGGGCAAAGTGCATAGGTTCATCTTTTGTTATATCTAAAATATTCTTGGTAATAATTAATCCAATGAAAAAGGGCCCATTTTCTCTAGACACACTATTGCTAGAAGGTATATTATATAACAATGGTGTGTGTTTGCTTTTTAAATTGTATAAATTGATTCATGTAAGTTCAGAAAATTATATATTAGTAGAATTTATGCTGAAAAATTTCTGATTTTTGGCCCCAATTAAGATCCTCTAAAGAAATTTTTCCTTTAGAAAATTTAAAATCATGCAACATTTAATGTTTGTTGAATTCACTTATCTCCTAACTACTCTTTTTCAGCTAAGAAAAATGTCAGTTATTTATCATTAAGAGTAAAAATGCTTCTTTAATGTTATTCAATTTAAACATTATTTTTGCTAATAAAAATATACAGGCAATTTTACTGACTTAAATATAAAATAATTTCAGAGAACAAAGTGCCTTAAAAAGCAGGTAGATTCTAAATATATTGGACTTTTACAATAAATAAGCTTCTGTTCTTTTACCCATATTTTTAATTATATATCTTTTCAACTATATTAATTTATGTAAATTTATATTCCAGTGTGCAAACACAAATTTTCCAGAATGCATAAATATGATATTGTACATGCTATATTGATTTTAAAAGCTTTTATGTAATTTTTAGTTGTTCTTTGTTTCCATTTTCTTAGTATTTAATCCCCTTCATTACAAAATCATTCTCACAAATGGCAACAAATTATTGACTGTCAGTTATCCTGACAGTTATTGGTTTTTCAATTAGTCATACATTTTTGCATGCACACACATAGGTATATATGGTTTTCATCAAAATCCTTGAAATATATTTTCCAATATTCGAGTTAGGAAGAGTAAGTGGACAAATGGGAAAATATCTCTTTTTTCAACTTCCTATGATGATATCTGTGGCAGTTTGATGTAATTATGAATTCTAAAAATATAATTGAATCATGCTTGTAAACTGATCTGTTAATCTGGGCATGATTAGGTTAGGATTAGGGCGTTGAGCCCCACCCCTTGGTGGGTGGGGAAATGAATATAAAAGGCAAGGCAACGGACAGTTGAAGCAGTCTTTTGAGAAGCAGTTTTGATGTTGGAGTTTTGATATTGGAGAGAAGGCCCCAGGAGAAGTGAGCCATTCACCTGAAAGTCTACAGCTGACCTTGTGGAGAAACCAAAAGAGCTAAGCCCAGAGAGAAATGCAGCTCTGGGAAGAGAGGAACCCAAGAAGCCTGAACCCTGGCAAACATCTGCATCTCTCTTGCTCCAACACGTGGCAATGGACTTTGGTGAGAGAAGAAACTTAACGCTTTATGGCCTGGTATCTATGAACTTCTACCCCAAATAAGTACCCTTTATAAAGACCAACCCATTTTTGGTATTTCACATTAACACTCCTTTGGCTGACTAATACAGAATTTGGTACCGAGAGTCGGGTAGTGCTTTTGTAATTACCAAAATGTTGGAACGGTTTTGTAAATGGGTAAGGGATATTTTTTGGAGGAATTGTGAAATGCTTGATGGAAAAGCCTAGATCGCTTTGAAGAAACTATCGGT